>VOQK01042245.1:57589-69046 GCA_015052645.1 Benitochromis conjunctus | reverse complement strand
TCCTATTTTGCTTGGAGATCCAATACTCATTTCACTCAGTAACATGCAAATCAGTTCATAACTTTTATGTGATGTGTTTTTCTGGATTTTTGGTTGATATTCTGTCTCCATTAAAATGAAACTGCTATAAAAATGAGAGACTGCTCATTTCTGTGTAAGTGAGGAGATCAAATCAAGTAAGGGATCAAATAATTATTTCTGCCACTCTACATTAAAAAACAAGTACCTTATGAGTATTTTGAAAGTAAGTATATTCTTTTTTTTTTTTTTTTGCAATCACCACTTTGAAGCAGGGATAAAAATTACGCCATTGAAGTTCACTCTATCTAGTTCATGTGATAGATGAGAAGGTGTTGTTTTTCTGTTCTGGACATTTTTAGTTGTTTTTCCAGGTCTGCCTGTGATACATAGACTAGCATTGTGCTCCTTTCTGATAGGAGGTTGTTTGCAAACCCAAAGAGATTATGGCAGAAGCCTTTTCTAGTCCGCCTAAACACTCCTGTAACTTCTGCCTCTGTAAGGTTTCTCAAGGCTCTTCACTCCTCAGAAGCTTGCTCCAGATGGCTGCACCTCTCTGAGTTTCCTCTGTTCTTTGTTGAGTTATTTCACTGGATGTTTGGTTTCCTTCTTCCTCCTGTATCTACTTGGGTCATTGGCATAGTTTACTTTGTACTTCTACAAAACTTTTTGCTGTGGAGCAGTAGATTCATTCCTACAGTCTCTTCAACTTTGTCATAGTGGTGCCTCCAGGTGTTTCTAAGATTTTGTGGAAGTAAAAACACCGACCTCCTCCCACAATGCGTTTTGTGGGATTTTAGGTACTTGATTGTCACCCAAATTGTCTTTTCTATAAGGGTGGGTTTGGCCTTCTGTGCTGCAAACTGTGGGTTTTATCTTGGTACTGAAATGACTTAATCTGACTCATTTAGGGGGCCCTGTTGTTACATAGTCGCCTCTGCCTCTAAGAAGGGCCTTCTTCAAGTATGCTTTTCAAGCCTGTAGTAAAAGCATATACACAATATACAGCAAATGTAACAGCAATGGCTTCATTGTTAGGACCCACATTCTTTCTAATGGCCAGCAGGGGGCAGGTCCTCTCATTGTAGAAGTAAGTACGATTGATCTGAATTCTATTAGAAAATGAGCCCACTTTAAACTCTGTGTAAGAATATTTTTTTAATGCGTTTACGGTCTCAGTGGTTAGTTTGGAGTCTTCCCATGTGATATCACAGGGTGGATTAGCATTTATTGCTGGATATAAATGAAAAATGAGAATTTTAGAAGAAACTAAATATTGTTGTGAAATTATTTCATTGAAAAACTACAGAAAAAAATAAATTTTTATTAAATTTCAATTCTGCAGTGTTTCAGTTCAATAACACGGTGACAAAAACAAAAACAACACTGTTGTATGTCCTGAGGTTATTTACATGTCATGCCTGCACTGACACGACTTAATATTTTCTAACTTAATTAACAAGAAACACGCCTGGGCGAGCACCTTGACATCATGGTGTTATAAAGCTTTTTGCATAGTAACTGAGAGCAGAACAGGCTATAGTTTGTGCATTTAATAAGAATATCATTTAACTGCTAGTCTTAAAGATTCAAGACCATAATACTACTTTGACAATCTTTCAGCATATAGAAAACATCAAGGTTTAAGAAGCATTTGTAAGTTATTTCATTCATAATGACAACCCACACAATGTTCCAGACACAGAATAATGTGTGTCCAAGAAAACGTCCCAGAGAGATATAAAAGGAAACGGGGTGTGAGCGCAAAAGCAGAGTGTGGTTCTCTGAGGTTTGTCACCCTGACGTCCACACTCAAGAACTTCAGCCTCCAGCGGTTAAGCTCGCCTTCCTCAAATCTACGTACAGTCATGTGAAAAAGAAGATTTCGAAGGATCATACAGGTTTATGAAAAACTAAGCACACCCTTACTGCTTCCATAGGAATTAAAGTGCTGCTGATTATATGTACTTTAATTATTGATCATCAGCAAGCGTGACCACCTCTGTAAAAGCAGAAGTTTTGGCAGTTTGTTAGTGGGTGTGTGCGTTAACACAATGCTGCAATCCCAGCAAATTCACCCAAAGGTCAGACCATCCCGGACTCTACAGGCCTCAGTCCACATGTCAAATGTTAAGTTTTACAAAAGTACAATTAGAAAAAGACTGAACCAGTACAGCTTGTTTGAAAGGGTAAAGGCTAAATCATCAAAAGCACACAGACAATGAAAGGACAATGGGAGAATGTAAAAGAGAAGATATGAGAAACATGATTTTTAATGGCAGATTGCAGAATATTGACACTGGATTCCACTTTTCATTTAAAACCTTGAAAAAACCCTCATTTAGCTATTTACAGTTTGCTGGATTGCTTTCTCATGTACACTATAAACAATGTATTAGCTATTTAACATTTTTCAACTGTACACCGTTGTCGCTTACTGCAGTGAATATTGTGCAGTTATGCTTAATGTAAGCAGATTAACATTTTAAAATTCCTGCTGTTTTGAATAAATACTTTGAATGAAATCAAGCAAAAGTAAACCAAAAGACCCCCCCCCAACAGCTATTTCAATAGTTCTCCGAAGGCTGAATTTAAGCCTTTGCTGCTTTTCATTAGCACCAGTTTAAATGTCTTAATCTTAGGAGCTGACGTTTCATAGCGATCTCTCTGTTTTTCTCTCAGCTTGCAGAGAATTTTTCATCAAAGGGACGGAGGTGTAACTGGGGTCCAGGCGGATGGCAGACGGCCATGTGGTGAGAGGTCGTACTGAGCCGTGTCATGCACCTCTGTGGCCGTGCTGTTATCGTACATGGGAGAGCCAGAGGAGGGCACTGTAACTGAATGAGACAGGGTGGGGTAGTGGCTGCTGGATCCTCGGAGAAACTGGGAGCTCAGACAGTTGTTTATCCCTCCATTCTGGGACACCGGAGTGAGTGGCGAGTTGCTCACAGACCACAGGCTGGTGTACTGACTGGACAGAGATGGACAGAAAACTTCTCATTCGTCTCTTCTTTGGATGTTTTAAAAGTGCTTCTCTTTCAAATGTTCAGACATAGTTTTTTTTTTTATGTATTGAATTTGTTCAATGTGTTTTTAGTTTAAATACATAAAGATCATTAAGTTTACACAAAGTGAAAAAGACAAAATGAAAAGCTAAATTTGAGAGAAATGAAGACGAGGTATTCAACGTCTCTGATGGTAATGAGATGTTACTTTTTGTATGGATTTTGTATCTAATGGTTGTTTGTGAAAACCACAACATTTTGGAACAGTCTCAAGTCAGAGTCTCACATTCTTCAAAGGTTCAGTGTTAGAGTCATTTTAAGAATTTTTACTTCTAATAACATAATTCTTTTCATACACGATCTATTTCAAAATGCATAAAAATGAACCTTTGCTACAAATAACCGATTTATAATCTAGTTTAGCTGAAATCTTTGCCTTATATGTGTGCTTTTCCTTTCTCACCAGTATTATTAACGCACTGTTTGCATCTTTGTATTATTATTTGTATGTTTAAGTTCCTCCTAATATTTTACTCTTAAGTGAAGTTTTAGAGTAAAAAAACTGGAATAATTGAGAGAAGATTTGTGATCTTGCACATCCAAGAATTATTTTTTGTCATTGTCTTTTGTGATTATCCTACTATTGTTTCTGACTAGAGTCAGTAAAAAATAAACAGAAGAAAACAGCACAAACCTAGAACTGGTACCAGAGGTGGAGTTGTGGGCCGTGGGAATCATGCTCGAGTGTGTTGGCATCTGAAGACTGGACCAGTTATCATGGCTTGAAAGCATTGACAGGCAGGTTGAAGAGTTGTCTGAGAAACTGGCTGCAACACAAAGACATCTGTGTTCAGTGGTTTTTGGATATATCTGTCAAAAGCCAAATTATATATCTTTATTATAAAGTTTATCACCTGTTGTTTTGTCTGTATGTTTCAGGACTAGTTCCCCTGACAGTGACGGGGGGAATCTTATACATCCTTGTGCAAAGTCGCACTGTTTACAGCTCTCAGACGCCGCTTGCACAAAAGTCAAACGAATGCAAAACATTCCCAGCTCAGTAACATTTGTTTGAGTTTCTTGTTAATAGTTGGGGAAGGAAGTGGTGTGATTCTATATGAAGGTGAATGGTGGCGAGAGATACTCACTGGGCGAGTTGGTCGGATGGGTATATGGGCTGGAGTAAGGGGCAGAGCGGTGGTTCCTCAGGGTAGAGTAGCGCTCACAACCATGGGATGGTGAGAGGGAGATTGGACTCCCAAACTGGCTGTGAGGACTGGCTGAAGGGCAGAGAGGAGCTGTCCCTGGAATAAACCAGCTACCCACTGTCTCCATGAGAGGAGAAAATAAAGGATGGGAAAAGATTAGCACCAATAGCTTACAATGATTACAATGAAATAAGAAAAATGAGAAATACTTACACTGAGAGTAAGCAGATTGTTGGTTTTCACTGGCATCTTCACGTATGTCTTTATTATCAGTCCTGCAAAAATGAAGACTGGTTTATTTCTACTGATTGTGTTGTTTGAGAACACCCTTTTACACTCTTTGATGCAAAAGTTTAACTTTACATGTATCCTTACCTCTCCTTTGCGTCTAGAAAGGCCTTGGCAAAAGGGTTGTACTTTATTTTCAGGGCAGTTATCTAAAATCCAAATATAAGAAAATGTATAAACGTAACGTGGATGTGGTTTGTTAAAATTAAACAAACAAACAAACAAACAAAATCAAAACCCCAAAACAAAAACAAAAAATCGAATAAACTAAATCGTGCGCAAAAGCTGTGCGTAAATTACGCACACATTGAACTTTATTTGCATCCCATTTCTGTTAATCATATTTCTTGCTAAACTCGTTTTATTTTAAAACACACACATGCACGCACGCACACACACACCTAAATCGGCGCATTGCCTACCTCTTCATTTTGGTATGCAGTTACCGCAATAAACTGTGTCTCTGGGAAAGAGTGGCTGGTGATCATCCTCCGTGGGCCTCCAACCCGAACTATATGGATGCGTGGCTCATACTTGTGCAAAGAATTTAGCATGATCTGGAAAAAAGACAACACAGATGTAGATATGTTGTGTGTCTGAAGCGTCTTTTCCATGTGCAGAAGATTTTATTCTGCATTTTAAAAACACAGCCTGAACTTGCCTTGCACTTACCTGACCTCCTCCGTTGAGCTTATTTGTAAGTTTGACTTTACTAAACGAGACGGGAGCCTTCATCCAGTGCGCGCCGAAGTTTGGGGAGTCTGGGTGGATGTACACACAGCTGGGAGTTTGAGGTTCGGGTTTGCCACCAGGCACCCACTCTCCGTTCACGTATTTCCACCTGTGGTTGTCTACAGACGCGAAATCCAGCAAAAAGGAATACATGGCGTTCGGGTCCAATCCAGACACGCTCACTTTCAGCACCGGAAACATGCGCCTTAACAAAATAAAGTCACACATTCACAAAAGGAAGAAATTTAGAATTGTGTTTTACATGAATCTGTCTATCCACGCGCTCACCTGCCATTCTTTGTAACTATCATTTCATTCGTGAGGTTTTTAAACTTTTGCCACAGCTCGCTCTCATCCAAGGACACTTTCAGCTCCCTCTCCGTGGGGTCACCCTTCTCGCTCCCGGCCTGCAGCTCACTCTCCACCGCACTGAGGAGGTGATCTACCCGGTACTGAACGGACTTGCTCGGACACTCGCCAGCCCCTGTCGCCATTCTGTCCAATACCTCCAGCGCTGAAACACGTAGCTTATTGAAGAACCTTACAGCTGCTCCAGAATCGCTTTCGTTTCCTTGTGCAGTTAGAAACAAAACTTCTGTCCGAGGAAGCTGAACGTCACTCACAGCTCCTGCATATAAAGGGTAAAGAGAAGCTCCAGCTGAGGATGGGTGTTTGGAGGAGAGGTGGTTGGCTCATCTCCTCTTTGATCTTTGCGAACTTGTTGCAGATTGGCTGAAAGCGGCCATATCATTGAGGCCCACAGGACGACAGCGTTTTGAATAAAGCAGTCTGACCTTCTTTATTACATCAACCTGTAAACATTGACACTTAGATCAAAGCAAATCACTGACCATAGCTGGCCTTCACAAGACCCACGCTTTAGTTTGAGTAATTCTTTCACTTTTATTGTGAACTGATGGCGGCCCGATTTTATGAGAATTATATCTGAGCTACAACTTGAAACCTCTTCGGTTCTCTGTTGCTGTTTTTTTCAACTCTTCCACATAAACAAATCAACAAAACAAGGAAGGAACAAAGTCAAACAAATACAATGAACAAAAAAGTGATCCACACACACAACAATTCAAATCCAAGCAAACAAAAGTCCACAAATCAACATCAAATAAAAATTCAATAAAAAAAACCCTACAAACTCCAATTATTTTGACTGAATTAGTGAAAAGTCCACACATGAATTTTCCTGAAGTGTTTTAATGTTTCTATATTGCTAAACACAGTAAACCCGTGTGCCTTAAGTGCATTTAGTAGTTATGTCAGCTTTTCATTATCGTTATTTTATTTTTATTATTATTTATAATGTACAGTGCATGTGGAAAGCATTCACAGAACTTCACTTGTTCTACAGTTTGTCATGTTACAACCTTATTCCAAAATGGATTAAATTAATTTCACCTCAAAATCCTACATACAGTACACCATAATGGCAAACTGAAAAAAATGCTTGAAAATCTTAAAAATGATTTTTTTAAAAACTATAACATGTATATAAGTATTCAACACTGTGAATGCTTTCCAGACTGTACTGTATGTAGTGTAATAATCTCAGGCACATCTTGACCTTTAGAGCTCCAGCTCACTTCCATAAAATCAAATTTAATTTAAGTGATGAATGAATGCATGAATGAATGAGCGATATAGACAAATGTACACAAAGTGCAACAACAACATCCTTAATCGTTTTATTAAAACTTAAAAAGGACGGTGAGTGTAGATGAATGTTTTTATTTAAAAAAACTGACACAAAAGTAAAGAATATTATTATGTGGTACTACTAAAGCATGGACATAATACATGCTCACTATGTAAAAAAAAAAGTGAATATATGAAACATTTTCCTGTATAGTTTGTCCAAAGCTCAACTTTGTTTTATTTAAAAAAAAAAACACACAAAAAAACAGGAAAACAATGTATTGTATTTAAAAGTGACAGAATCGTGAATCCAGAAGAAAATAATTCACTTTGAGAACCTTTACCTTTTGAAAACTGAATCACTGAAGGCGCCTGTGTCACCGACCCAAGTCTCAAAACTCTGCTGGCTGCCCAGAAAACACTCACAGATGAACATCGGTCTAAAAAGTTTTTGTTTTTCATACTTGCTTTCATGCACCTGACACCCTGCTCAGGTGTTGGGGATGTGAGGGTCTGTGAATCTGAACACATTTCCGTAGTTTCTGAGGGCAGGGAGGTGATAGGCTGGGCTGGCTTCTCTCCTCCTGCTTGGAGCCGGTGCCTGGGAGGACCTACGGTAGAACAAGAAAGGAAAAAACGCTGTCACTGATAACTCACTAAATGAAAAAGTGATTTACATCCATTTAGTACAGCAGTGTCACCCTCACCAAACAACTACTATATACTGCCGTTGCCATGGTGGCATCCAAGAAATAACAAATAAAAGAAAAACAAATGATAAAAGCAGATAGTCTGTGGCACCCATGTGTTAGCTTCCAGTAGAGCTCTGTGGTGTTGTGTTGCGGCTGGCCTGTGTTACTAACCAAATCTTGGGCGCCTCATTCCTCCTGCCAGCGCAGTGAGTCTGACTCTGTGTCCAGCAGTCTGGACCAGAGTTCACAGCAAGCAGAGAAAAACAAATCCCACTCAGTTTGATGTGAAGCTGACAGACTTCTTCAGCTTGTGTGGCCTCAATGAATATGAATGTTACTAAAAAACAAACAAAAAAAAGATCTCGCAGATAAAGGTTAGACTTTCCATGTCACTTACCAGCCTTTGTGTGGAAACCACGTTGGCTAAAGAAAGGCAGTTTCTTTGCCTCAGAAGTCTGATGTAAATTTCTGTTTTCCTGCTCTTCTCGGGGATCTCAGGGAGTGTCTGTTTGATAGAAAATTTAAAGATAAGCATTAAGACGCAGCATTAAATTCTAGTCAAGTCAGGCAGCTCACTCTGGAAGGTCCTTGTAAAGTCAAGCTTCAGGGCTGCGAATGTGGTCTCTTTTATCTACAAGTGCAAAGCATTTCTTTCAGTTATAACTTCCTTTTCTATTAGTTATGTAGTCATTTAAAAAGAGGAACCCCTTTCTATATTAGCCGAGGTAGAAATAGTGTAAAAGTCAGAGGTGTCATAACCAGTGTCATTTCCCACAGTCATAGTGTCCCATTTGGCGCCTGTCTCTTCTCCTCCAACACCCCACCTGGTGCTAACTGTCACACCAGGCCATTTCCTGATGTGGGTCAGCAGGACTGTGAATTAACATTGATCTCTATTGCGCTTTAGATCCCCCCCCCCCAATCCTCAAAGGATAAAATGCAGGTGCAATTCAAGCAAGCACCCGAGAGCTTTGTCTCAGCTTTGAATCTCGAGAAAGCTTAGAGGAGTTTAAAAAGTGTTTCGCATATTTTAATCCATTTGATGAAAATGACTCTTATTGTATAACAAGCTGTTCACTGGCTTTTGATTTCATTTTCCCGCCATCATCAGCACAATTCGTGAAAATCAACTGAGAGATGATCACGTTTAATATCTATTCGAACTGCACTAATACTTTTGAATGTTTTTCATTATGGAAATGTCTTCTGCTCAAAAATGACTGTACAGATATTCTTCATTTTGGTTTATTGATTAGGTTAGCTGACCTCTGTATTAAGACAGATAGAAGCAATGTAACTTTCCAACTGTGAAAAACACACTAAAGAGTCTAATGCTGCCATAAATAGTTGTCCTGTCTTCCTCCCCTCACACCCAACTGATCGTGGCAGATGGCTGCCCCTCGCTGAGCCGGGTTCTGACAGTTTTCTTCCTGTTAAAAGAGAGTTTTACCTTCCCACTGTCGCCAAACCACTGGGGTCATATGATTGTTGCGGTTTTCTCAGTTTTCTTCGTAGGGTCTTCACCTTACAATATAAAGTGTCTTGAGGGGACTGTTGTTTTTAATTAGCACTTTGAATTGAATCAAATATAAGCTTTATATGCACAAATATGATAAGGATGAAATGTATGCAGATTAAAAAAGTTAATTAAAACCTTAACTAACTAATGATTACCATAGAGAAGAAGGTTTTTGGAGAGTAAATTAATTGTTTTAGTCAACATATAAAACACATTCAGAGTTTCTATACACCAGTACTTCCAGTGCAGTGCTTCAGTTAAAGCACTGACAGCCTGTGGATGACTAAAGGGTGGAGAGTTTTCTCCAGAACTGGTGGATCTGAGATTTCAGCACTGAGGCGAGCTGAAGCGACCCGCATGCCTCCTGGCTTTGACCAGTCACTGTTTGCTTTCCCTTGCTTTCCCTCCAGTCAGGCTCATCCTCTGTTTGTTTAGGCCCACTTTGACACAGAGGTGAGAGAAAAAATGAATCCTGCATGCTTGTCCATATATGCTCATCTCAGCACCTCAGCATAACCTCTTCTCTGCTTTTCTCACTGTTTTCGACTCTCTTCACCTCTGCCACCGTTTCCTTACATTACTGTAAATATTTTAAATAATGCTGTCTATCCTTAGTAATAACTGTGTAAGATACAATTTACAAAGTTTTTTAAATGTCTAAATTTCATATAGGATCAGTAAACATCAACAAGTCTGTTGGTAAATGCAGCTTCTCCTTGGCACATTTCTTTCTAATTTTAAAGGAAAAATTTGGTGAAATAACAATTTTTTTCTTTTTTATCAAGTACTTGAGGTCAATCCATAAAACATAAAGCTGGTAAGTAGTTTCAGCTGCTCCCTTATTTTCCAAGTAGTCCCTGACAAAGACTCTTAAATTGATGTTCATATACGCATATGATCATTTTTATAACCAACAGCGCGATTCAGGAATCTTTCTGCTTCTGTTGAGTTGTTTTGCCCTACTGATGAACAACTGTTTGAAGTAACTGTTAGACCCACACAGAGCTTCCTCTTATCTTCTTCTCTGTGTTGTCCTTACTCCAGCGTGTAAGTACAACCACATGACAATTTCCAAAATAGACTGAAATTCAATTTAATTCCCGAGGAATTATATAATTTCATCTATGCAAAAGAAAAGTGTAAAAATGGTGAATTGTAGTTTTTCCATCACACTCAGTTTGCCAGACAGCCCCAAATAAGGCTAAAAATGCACATTTACACCTTTTCTGGTATAGAAACAGCTTTTAAGTTATACTTTGGGACAGGCTGATGTATAGTACATATGCTAATCAGCTAATTGCTCTTAGCAGACTTATATTTGTTGTTCACTGTGAAAGTGCTAAAAGTCTTCTTAGTTAGTTAGGTTTTTTTCTTAGTTTTTGCAAAGACGTGAACAGGAATACTTTTCAAAATGCACTGTAAACTATTTTACTTGATAAATCTGCTCTGTTATTTATAAATATTGAAAGACAGACGAATGAATATGTAGCATGTTATACTGAGTGAATTCTGTCAGTGTGGGCCTACGCACGTGTGCCTGACGATGCCATTGGGGATCACTGCCACAGGTGTGTTTGCCTCTCATTGTCCTTTTTAAGTGGAATTACTGCCCCTGTGGTTTTCACACTAACCTTGAGAAACATTTGCTCAGTTTTGTCCGTCCCCTGTCTGATGTCGAAGATCAGCTTCTCTGAACTCTTCTTTGATCTGGACTTATTAAGCGGCACACACAGACATTGAAAAAGAGTCAGTCTTACATTTGAGCTGGAGAGCCATTAAGCCAGCGAAAGGAAATCCCACAGCTCAATTTCCAAACAAGTTGGGAAACTGCTAAATGCAAATTAAAAGAAAGAACACAGTGATTTGTACACCATTCAAACCCCAGATGTAATCATTAGAAACACAAATGTTTAATGTAAGAATGTTATTGTTTCCTAAAACGTATATGTTTATTTTGAATTTGACTCCTGGGATGCTGGATATGAAAGACTGGAAAAGGAAGAATTACAAATAAAATCCTTAAAGATCACAGATTTACAGTTCAACAGATGACAATCATTCCAATAAAGATGAAGTTGTTTTTTATGCCCATCAGTGCTGTGTGACACTATGCTAAACTACTACTAACTTTTTATATTTTAAAATTTCATAATACAACTATGTCTACAGGCAGCAGGGTGGGGCGGTGGTTAGGACTCTAGCCTTACAGCTTACTTTTGCTTACTCCCCGTGTTTGTGTGGGTTCTCTCTGGGTACTGCTGCCTATATGTAGTTAGTGGGGTTAGGTTAATTGGTGAACACTAAATTGCCCATAGGTGTGAATGTGGGTGACTGTGAGAGCGAAT
>VOQK01042245.1:47313-57569 GCA_015052645.1 Benitochromis conjunctus | reverse complement strand
CTCCCCGTGTTTGTGTGGGTTCTCTCTGGGTACTGCTGCCTATATGTAGTTAGTGGGGTTAGGTTAATTGGTGATTCTAAATTGCCCATAGGTGTAAACGTGAGTGCGAACTGTCTCTTTGTGTTAGGCCTGTTTCAGACTAGCGATCTGTCCATGGTGTATCTATCCTCTTGCCTTACAGTAGTTGGGATAGAAATCAAGTTTGCATTCAAAACTACAATAGGGGGGCTTCTTTCCCAGTTTTCCCAACATTTAATGTGTTATTTTTATTATTAATTTTTATTTAGACATAGGGCTTAAATTATTTGCATTAAAAAACAAAAAACTGGCGAGCTTGTTTTCTGTAATGTGTGACCTGCACGAATGTTGCGTACAGGGGCGCCTCTAGAATTTTTTTATTGGGGTGGCCATATGGGGGCCACTAAAAATATTGGGGTGGACCACCAAAAACAGAATTTCCAGTTTTGTTCTGCGGTTGTCAAATATAGGTTACTTGAAAAAATATGGCAAAAAGGAGAGAAAGTAACAAATTACATGCTAGTTAAAAGATGATGTCACTGAAAATAGGTACATGTGAACCCAAACTCACTGTATGGTGTCTTCCTCTCTCATGTGCTCATGTTTGTAAAAATTCTTATTATCTCAATTAAAATTATTACCAACATAGAACAGTCGGGGGGGGTGCTTGGTGGTGCCCCTGGCTGTGTAGTTAATATATTCCTAATGGTGTGCTACTTCTCAAGCATAGCTATAATGTGGTACCACTCACACCCGATAACACTGCACACTTTGGTGACAACACACTTTGTAAGCTGGGTGCAAACTGTGTGCAGGGAGGACTCCTGAGCAAGGCAGCGTTTACTCACAGAACAGTGCAGCAGGTAACAGATCTATACAAACCCCATGAGCTTCAGAGGATGCAGGTGGGAGAAGGACAGTGTGGACTTGTGGACTTACATATATTTAAAAAAATAGTATTACTCAGTGACAGTGTAAGCTTGAATATAAAAAAACTCCAACAATTACAAATGTGTTGCAGCAGGTGGCTGCCAGTTAAGAGCTAACTATTCCACTTCTATCCTATGTGTATTTTCCCGTCACTGAGGTGAGTTTGTAGTAACAGACATGGCATTTTTGGTCAAACTAATTTTGTAGACCTGTAATGCACACTTGTGAAATTCAACATGTTGAAGTGACTATGACCAGATGGCCACAAATATAGAAAATTACTACATGATGTGTCCAATAAATCAAAGCAGCTAATAATAAACACATAAATAGCCACAAAGTACGACAGATTGGATGAACCGGCTCATTACGTAAAACTATAACCAAGGACTTTGCCCACTCCATATACTGGCTTCAGCTCTAATTGCTTTTCATTTGGATTTTTCTCGTGGACGTGGGGAATGTGCATATGGCAGAGCTGTGCAGCAGGGGCAGGAGGAGCTGCTGTCTCATTGTGTTTGTCCATGGGGCGATGAGACTTCAGACTGATGGAGAACTTGTCAGTTCGACCCTTCATTTGCTTTCTTACCAAGCTCCTAATGTCCCCAAAACAAGTGTGCTGCTCGACGGTGGCAGCCTCGTACTAACATCACTCATGCTCCTACTAAACACAATTCATCGCTAATTAACAACAAGTGACACCAACTGACACGGTTCTGTTAGACATTCACAATGTGCAAACGGCGAGCGCACCAAAAGGTGATAAAAGTGGGTAAAAGAACTGAAATTTGGATTAAGATTAAAAATAAAATCAGTAAATGGCTCTTTATCATTTACTTTTTATTTCCAGGTATTGTGAGTTAGAGAGAGAATGGCAGAAAAGTCAGAATCCATAATAGTTTTCTTATGTAAAGCATTAATGATGCAATTATCAACAAGAGATTTACAAATTTTGTGTGTGTGTGCCTAAAATATAACTGTTCGTCTGTTCATCTATCATCTGAAATAAGGTTTAAAAAAATTCATCATGGAGAGTGAGTAAAAAGGATGCAAAAACAATTACAAATTTTAGCTAAAGTGAAAGTTTTTTTAAGGAGTGTAAACTTTACTGAAACTTTAATGAGTGCAATAAGGGGAAATATTGGCTGATATCAGGTCAAAAAATTAAGCCTTTAAAGAATGTGCATACAGTTAGGTCCATAATTTGTTGGACAAAGGCACAATTTTTTGTCATGATTAAAGTGTAGACTTTATTCTTTAATTCAGAGGTTTGAGAAAAAAATGTGCATTACCTTTTTTATACATATCGATGTTCATATAAAGTCATTTTGAGGCTGAAAATTAATTGGATAAGCAGTTTAATCTCCATGTGAGGCCTGCTCCCTTGTTATTTCATGACAAATGAAGCAGACATAATATCCGAAGCTGATGCAAAGTTACATTTATATTTTACAGTTTTTCAATGTAATTTTAAATATGAAGCCCAGGAATACGTCAGTGAAGATGAAGGAGGCCATTAGCAGGCTGAAAACACCAAAATAAACCTATCAAAGTGACACTAAAAACTTTAGGAGGGGCAAAAATCAACAATGTGGTTGAATGTTAAAAGAATGAAATGCACTGGCCAGAACAGCACCGCCAAAAGTTGCCACAGCTAAAGTGCAATGGTGACAAAATTATTTCCATGATTAAGAAAAACAGCTTCGCAACATCTAACCAAATCAAAAACACTCTTGAAAAGGTTGACCGTGTCAGTGCCAAGGTCTACAGTCAAGAAATGCCTTCATGAATGGAAATGCTGAGCGTCTACAACAAGGTGCAAACCACTGGGTACACTCAAGAACAAGAAAACCAGATTGTTTGATTTAAAATCCACTGTTGTTGTGTACAGAAGAAAAGCTGCAGAAATTGTGTTTTTGCCTGACAAGCTGTGAATCCAACAGTATACACTTAAAGGGTATTTACTGAAGTGTAACATAAACTCTCTGGTAAAGTTTCTCAAAACTACAGCACATGTTGTTACATCATATTAGTGAGTGTGCTTGCATAACTAATAATGAGTGGCACCGCAACTCGTGCAACTCAGAGTCTCGCTGCCTCTCGCATTACCCCTGCCATTTCTGTTAAATGGAGTTTTATTTGCCTGAAGGCCCATAAAGCTTTAAAGCAA
Source organism: Benitochromis conjunctus (assembly GCA_015052645.1). Classification (NCBI taxonomy): domain Eukaryota; kingdom Metazoa; phylum Chordata; class Actinopteri; order Cichliformes; family Cichlidae; genus Benitochromis; species Benitochromis conjunctus. The sequence goes on along the minus strand of VOQK01042245.1, from coordinate 54,451 downwards.
AAGAAACTCTCCAAACACTCCGACATCTGCTCGCAGTGCTGGCATGAAGTGACACCGCTGGCCCAATTGCTACGTCTCTTTTGCAGTGGACATAATTACAACATTTCCCCCTTGGATGATGTTTGCAAGAGTCCGAGGCGCTGTCAGGGCAGTTGAGTTTCCACAGCAGAAGGTTCAGCTTGTGTTTGGTCATCTCACTTCTGTGTGAGTAATCAGCTCTTTCCTACAGGCGGGTCCATGCTAAACAAGACACCGACTATTTGTTCTTGATTGCAGTGCAAACAAAGGCCCAGAGGGCTCTCTGCTGCAGAGTAACATTTCCCCCCACCACAGCAGCGAGTGGATCTTGGAAAGCTAAAACTCCAGTCATACTGTCCGTCCTGAGATTTTGGGAATCTACTGTAAGACTACAGGAATAATAGACAAACATTTGATGCTGCACTCAAAAAAATATTTATGCTCAAAATACTAACTTAAAGAATTTGTTTACAGATACATTTTCCATGTCATGTTGTTACATAAGCACAATGTAAAAAAGTACATTTAATGGAATTTGGTTAAATGAAATTGACTTGATTCAGGGATTCAAACACACACAGCCCACTTTGTTCTTACGTGCGCCAGATCAGTGAAACGGCCTTTTCTGTCAGTAAAAAGAAGTTTAGGTACTCAGTGAATCCCTGAGACAACTTAATATAAGAAAAATAAGGACAATTTCAACAGTAAGTCTCCGTTTGTTTGTCTTTTACATGATAAAGAGAGGCTGCTGTAGTACATGACATAAATGTGTCAGCATGACTCTTTGGGACTAAATTGTAATGAATAAATGTGTAATAGAACAAAATTGCAGGATAACGTTGTGGTTGTTCATTTCCCAGACTGTCCTGTAAGTATAAACCACAAAGTTTTTGTTAATTCACAGTCCTAAAATGTCTTTTTGTTAAACTGTGAGAAACAGAAATTTCTATAGTATACAGTGGAAAAAAGAGAAACATTTCTGTCATTTAATTTATGAATTACTTAATTACTTAAGTAATTAAGTAAGGGAGGTGTAGTATCGATGGCCATGGGGGAGGTCATTATCAGCAGGAAAAGCTGAAAAAACTTTTCAACTTTAAAAAAAAACATAATAAAGGATATAATAATAATAATAATGTTTAAAACTTCACAGTTTTTCCTGAAATCTTGCAGACTTCTCTGTAGCTCTGGTGGGTTAGTATTGTACTTTTTTCAGGTTTTCAGGTATCCACGCTTGAAGAGCTGCTTTTGGAGGTCAAAGAACCCATAAAAGCTCTGTATGGACAGAATAACGTCATGATGAACCACAGTGCAGAAACATTTACACATTTACATTCTGTGTAGGGTCAAAAGCTAGCAGGTATGAAGCTGATCTGAGGAGGGGCTTCAGGTGAGAGTCATGCTGTAGCTTTCAGAAGGCCAACTTTATTTCTTCTGAACAAAGAAAAGAGACGTAGCCACACAGCCAGAGAAGGACAGAGACAGAGAGTTGTAGGAATATAGAGTCTTCAAGAGTCCCTTGTTTTAGCGGCCGGGAAACAGAGCGCACAAAACAAATGAGAAGTAAACATGCAGCCACAGGAAGCCATTAACAGTAGCCGGGGCCAATTAGGCCCCAGCAGGTGTTCTGGCCTTTGCTGCCTCACCTCCATGTCTGACAGAGCCCCGATCTTCTGAGGAAACAACGGGTAGTTTTATTTGGTCAGCAATTTGAAGCAAAAGATTCCTCCTGTGAAGTAATTTATTGCATTCTCTTTTGTCTCCTCCTGCTACTTAAGCGGAAGTCATTACAGAGGACGCTTACATCCTCTTCAAGAAGCCTGACTTTTACAGGGTAGGAAGATAAGACAGGATCTCTCTACCATTAGACCTCCTCTACCCAGGCACCCTCTGAAGAGTAAAGCTCTCGTTACACCCAGTCAGAAGAGACACGTGGAAGTCAAAATCAAAGTCACTCACAGTACAGTAGCTGCAGAAAGACGTTTTCAATACTACAGGAGCCGCAATATAAATAAAGAAAAAACACAATGAATTCAATATTATAAGCCAATAAACAGGTATACATAATTATGAAACGTCACTTTAGACTGAAAACAGAAATGCTCAGTGTTTGAAAAACTGTCCCGAAGATGTGCAAACTGAAAACAGTTTAAACAAACAGACATTTAAATTAATGCTAAAGAAAATGAGATTTTCCAGAACTTTAAAATTTTCCATTGAATCAGTTTAAAAAGATCTGATCATCATATGCACTTTGACTGCTCACACTATAGCAGCTACTGATACTGAGCACAAAATTTATAGGATCCATTTGTTCACTGCTGGTGTGAGTATATTAACCATGTGGATGCCACTTTAGGGGCAAATGAGAGAAAGTGAAGGTGATGTTGTTAAAACAAGCTGAAAGTGAAAGCTTAAGTTTGTACTTTACATCTGAAACTTTTCTAGTCTACAAATGGTGAAATACAAAGCTCGTGTGAATCTCAGTAAGCAGAACTTTGTCAAGTTTAATGCCCACACATTAAAACAGGCTCACAAACCAGAACAGCACAGGCTCTCTTAAAAGAGCAAGGTGCAAATTCACAAATAACAGTAATCAATAATATGTCACTGAATTTAGCCATAAATGAACCCAGTTTACTGAGTGCAGCTAATTCTAAAATTTACACCTTGACTGTCACAAAGTGTACTAAAATATACTGTTTCATACAAAGTAATTAATTTTGATCAGTGCATTAAGCTTCTGTAGGACAGGTAGTCACTTATGGAGGACAAAAAAAATAGCCTTTCAAGTATATATATCTCTGACTTTGCTCCGGGTGTCTCATTTCTCTGCTGGAGCGATAACCTCTGTGAGTGGACCTTCCTTAGCACAGCGGCAATGGAGAGCTTCGCAGAGGCGTTCATGTAGGCCTCTAGATGGCGCTGGAGGATAAACAAATAAAAAGACGCCAGGTGGCTGGAAACCGTTAAAAAATAATAAAGTGTTTTAGTACCGACCACAGATGTGGACATGCTGAAGTGACTGCTGTGATTATTGTGATCAAAGAACTTTGTTCTCTCACTGTTTTATTATTTTTTTGCAGATGCAGATTGAGTGACTAAATGACTACAAACTGTTATAAACATTATAGCGTTATTACATCATTTTATAACTTGTTCCAGCTGTGTTTGATGTGGAGGTCCTGGCCTTTTTCTCTGGGACTTGGCTGCTGCCATGAACTGCCTTCCTCCTCCGGAGCATTGACTTCATCCCCTGCCTATCAACAGTAGACCTACTTTAGGTGCTGTGGGAGCCTGAGGATTAAAAAAGAATGTTTTTTTTTCTTTTGGTAATCCCATCGTTTGCCAAGAGCATCTTCCTACACAACATCCTGACATTGTGTTCTTGCAATGCACAGCCAATAAGTAAATAAAAAGAAACAAGACCATATGCTGCAGGAATATGCCCACCTTCACTCCCACTAAGCATTCATCCTATTCCCTGATCTTCAGTGTGGCTCTAGATAACTCTGAGCATATCATCAGGCAGCAGTGCCCTTTCCTTAATCCAGATGATGAATGGTGGCACAGGGAAGGTTTGGGGACAGATTTCTAATAATACACCTTAATTCAAATGCACTAAATCTGGTATGAGTGCAAAAAAAATGAAACCAAAAAGGAGAGTAGGATGTGGTAGGTGTTATAAAAAACATAAAAGGAATGCAAACCTTATGTTGTGATAGCATGCATGCTGTTGTGTATTGACATCTTAAGTTTGTGCTGTTTTACACAACGTTTATGTCCCCCCTTTGTGTTGCATGTATTTGTCATTGTAACTCTGTCCTGAGGTGGAAAAAAAACATGAAAACATGCCCACATATATTCTTCATTCCCCTTGTGTCCTCATTATTAGTTATACAACACATGCCAAAGGAGATTACTCTCACTTGTATAATCCTTAAACGAAGAATCTTTTAGCTTTTGTGGGAGGACAGCACTCTCAGATCAAAGTCTTCTTTTTGAGGCTGCCCTGTCTCTGGGAAAAGGCCTCAGTACTGAGGAACTCACCCTGAATGACCACAACACTAAAGTTTATTGGCCAACTCAGTTCAGGAAATGTCTGGTTTGTCTTTCCTCACAAAAGCTGCTGGAAACGGGGGATTTATCAGTTCCGTTGCCACAGTGATGCCGTTGCGGCACAGCTGAGGGACCTGCAGTTCTCTGCTCTCTCTGCTGCGTGCAGTGTCAGTGACAGAGTGAAGGCAGCATCCATCTGTGCTCTCTGCCACTATAAATCAGGGGAGGATAATGAAGCTGCCCTGCTGTACCGCGCCACTCTCCTACACAGTGATCACAGTGTGGTGAACAGAAAGCCTGCAGCCTTTCTTCTTTTTAAACATTTTTTTACTCTTAATCCAAAAACAGAAGTGTCACTTGGATTGGATGGATTCATGTGTAAACAAATGGTTTGTGGCAAAAGGTGAAAAAACAGTCCAGCTTGTTCTGGATTTCACAACCCAGATGAAAACATAAGGGCTTGGAGGGCAGTTTAAAGACAAGTTTCCACTTTTATCCAAGCCGCCCTTTGCAACTGCCCCCACTCCTTCAAAGTGCACTTTTCCTACTGACAACAAGCTTTTTAGCTACTTCACACATAATGATGCAGTTCTTACCCCCAGGACAGACTCACTCATGAATAGTTTGGCTCTCAGGCCCGTATGAGCCAGTAATGAATACCAGAGAGACGAACACAAACAAGACCGCAATAGAAATGAAACAATAGAAGAGGATTACACAACTTTTGGTCACTAAGCCAGTTGATAATATCGCTACAGGAACCATGGAGAACCAAACGGGTCTTGGTACACGCTGTAATGGCTCATCCGTGATCTCAGCCGTCAACAACCAAATCACTTGTGAGACTGAAGGGGAACATCTATTCAGGAGAAAATGCTTTATTGTAGGAGCTTTGCTTATTTACCCAGATGACACAGTGGAGAAAGTCTGTGGTGTTACACACTGTACAATGATATTTACAGAGTTATGGCTGGACATGTATTTGACACTTGATTATTTGCTCCAGGTTTGAATCCATTCCTGAATGAAATACCTTTAAGAAGAAAACAACTGATGAGTGTGTCATATAAAACACCTGTCCCCAACAGGTAATACATCTGCAATAGAGGGCAGAGCGCTTGACTGATGCAGGTCTTTGCACTCCAGTTTCATGGCAACTCTATTGCCAAGATAATGTTTACTGAGAAGAGGCAATGCACTAAAAAAATTGGGTTATTTCCATTAATAAAGAAAATGTCTGTCAAACAACAGCATTACCTGAGGTTATGAGCGGAGGTATACGTTTTAAAAAGTCGTTGGTGTGTGAGCCCTCCAAACAAGCTGTCGTGTCTTAAACTTACAACACTTCTCTGTCTGAAATGTAATAGAGTTTAAAATGTACCACACACACCGAGTAAAACTCTGGTTACAAAGTTACAGGGAACAATACAAAAGGCATAAACCTTGCTGCAAATGAGAATCTCCATACAGGGGAATTTCAAATATGCATTTGGCCATGCATAGAAACTGAATTTGTCTTCTGAGGCTTGCATTCGAATTTTAGTTTAATGATCAATACAATGCAGTGTGGGCAGGTGTGACTCTAAAAAAAACAAAAACATAAACCCAAAGGTCATTTTATGGCTTAAATTATCTGTGACTCTAATGTGCGGTTTATTCATTTCTATTTTTTTCTACCTGAGCAGCATACTTTTAGGATAGTTCACTTCAAACTAGAGCTACTTTGCAGCAAGTCCTGTAGACGTGGCGTTTCACCAGATTTTAATACCAGTGTGAAACGTAAGGTAGTCTGGAGGTAATTTCCTAAAGGGATCATGCATCTGGGCCCTACAGTACACTTGTGAATCCTGCTTAACAAATCTAAGATGCTTAGAACACTAATGCCCAAATGGCCTCAGGTATACAGTGGCAACAAAGAGCCTTTAAAACTGGCCAGAAGTGTAAAAGAAATCTAAATGACTGCAAATTAGTGTTTAAAAAAAATTAAGAGGCACAACACAATACAGCTTTTAAAAGGTTTCAAAGGATCGAGACAGTTGCATAATTTAAAAAAAAGAAAATGTTTTGACTTAAAATAGCTTAAATTAATGAACTGAAAAGATATGTGACAGTACGAATATTTAGTAAACATTAAATACTGTACACCACTGATAAATCCCTGCAAAGGATATAACCCTCTTATGAGAGGAAAAATAAACAATTCAATTTGGTTTCAGAAGCAGAGGCAAAGAGCTCTGTTGTTGACAGTTTATTGTTCTCCACACAAAGGAGCAGACCCCTCAGCCAATCCACAGGCGCCTCACTGAAAAACAGAAACCACGTGCAAAGGACGAGAATTTAAAGGTATTTAACTAAAACTGAAAAAATTAAATAATGAGCAAGCATGAAACTCCCAAAGCAAACATCCCTGCGAGCCCTAAGCACTGCTGGATACTTTAAAAATCCTGTTTTTGACGAGGAATGATGCCCTCTCGACTTATTATGATTCCAATGGAATTTCCTCATTTCATTCATTTTCTTAAATAATTGACTTTTTTTTTTTTTAAATATATTTCTTTAACAGACTGACATTCATCTGAAGACAAGTGGATTTCCTCCCTTTAACGTTTACTTGACAGGATTAAAATTCAGGATGCCTTTGCAACAGATCTACACCAACTGAACATTGTTCACGAGTCCATCACACGGTGAGTCCTGGCTTAATAACGACACATCAAAGCCAGGTGTCAGCAGCCTTTGAGGTGCGGAAGTGCGGAAAGTTTGTCGACTTTTCCCAAAGCAGCGGCATTTTCGACCCCTTTTAGCCACTCTTTGCATTTCCTTACAACAGTCTCATCCACATCTCCGTCCTCGTCTTCATACTCCACATCATCGTACTTGTATTGGTCATTCAGCAGAGATATTTTAACGATGGCGGTGATGTCCTGCTCCGCGCTCTCCGCCTTGGCGGCCGACGCGCAGCCCTTGGACCCTCCGTGCGTCTTTTTGGATGGAAAAACTCGCCGGTGCCGAAAATCTGTGGCGGCGCAACACTTTTGTTGCTTTGCCATCATTTGTTTTT
>VOQK01042245.1:17126-33299 GCA_015052645.1 Benitochromis conjunctus | reverse complement strand
TATTAATTATTACATTGCTTAAATATAATTACATCTTTTACTTAAGCAAAAAGTCTAAATCCTTTCTCTATACATGATGGCTATTAAATATTTCCAACTAAACATTGTAATTTCCTGTGGCCCCCTATCACCCCTGCTGCATTCTTGGTCTCCCCTGTGCAACCCAATTTAAAAAAAAAAAAAAATCCTGGAAACGCTCCTGGCTGTAGTCCAAGCGTAAACAGAGCTTGTGTTCAGCTATAGGAAGAGATTATAAAACACTAATATGTTTCTTTTGGTAAGTTGTGATGGTTTCAGTCTTATTTAAAGTTATGATTAATAATTTTAATAAGATGAAATAGTAGGTGGCTCTACAGTGTGGTGGTTCACACATAAGACTAACAGGTTTAAGATCAGGAGGAGATACAAATCCCCTTGGGGCTGCATCAGGAAGGTCATCAAATGTAAAACTCTGCCAAATCAAACAAGCAGCACCATCAGCTCAGGCAACCCCTTGTGAATAAGGGAGCAGCCGAAAGAAGCTTCTAATCAGACGAAGTAGCTAAGATTTTGGGGGGGGGGGGAAAGAAACCTGGACAGATATTCATTCTGGAAAGACACTGCTGCATTTAGGGACATTTGTATAATCAGACAAGCAGCAGTAGTTTTATGTAAATGTGTACGTTATTTATTGCTGTGAACATGATAATGGCTAGCAGTGTGTGAGCAGCCAGATAAAAGAAAAGTCTTTAAAAATAAGACATTTAAAGACTTAAATATTCCAGGTTTTTAAAGCCGATTTTCTACAAGGACTTTCAACTGTGACTATTACCACCTATAGACAAAGCCTACGTTCTACAATGAGTGTGAACTATTGCAGTGGCTTCAAAGTGTTGTCAGCAAGTATGTGCAGCTGTGATAAGAGTTCCTCCTTCTCTTCTGCAGGGCTACAAACTAATAAGTATAGATGCATGTACCCGATGTGGGTTACTTAAGTATAAGTGGCAACAGGAGTTGATTGTAAAAATCTGCTGGCATAACAGAGGAAATTGCTTTGGCGGCAGTGTAGGACGAGGACACAAAAACGCATTTTCAACTTTGCCTGACAAATACACTTACAAGTATTGAACACAGGATGCCTGCAGCAAAGCAGATGACGAACCATTTCACCCTGGTGCTGTAGCTGAGAGTGCTGGCATCAAGGACCTGGTGAGAACAATAGGAGGATGTCACAAGACAGACCCAGTGACCTGCAGAAAAAGCCCATGGGCTTCCTGCTGATCATTTTTTTAACCTTGCTGGCAAGAGCAAATTATACAGCGGCTACACCACAAACAGGGATTATGCTAGCATATGTTAAGAGACACAGAACATAACTGAAGTAGAATCTGAAAGGAATCAAAAATAAAAGCAGGAAAAAGTGTAGTATAAAAACACCAATAAACCGACTTCGAAAGCACACCTTACCTTATTTCCTCCTTATCGTGAACGCGTGAAAAAGAGGTACAAATAAACACACATGACTCAGTAACGTTAAGTGCTAACAGAAAGTAAAGAAAGCGCTGACGGTCAGAGGACGCTAGTTACCCGGAGCTAACACAAATGATCATTTTTCCATTATTAATAGCTACGAGCCGCTTACTCAGTGAATATAAAATCGCATGCAGACAACAGTAGCAGTAACAGTAACACTAGCTCAGAATTTAAACTGGTAGCGAAAGTGATGTTTTAATGTAAAGGTATTTAAATGTTGTCCCTTGGCTTGACAGTCCGTTAGCATTAGCAGCGTATCCTGTCAAGCCTTAACTACCTGTGCAGTGAGACCCAGCTCCTCGTTATCTTCTCGGCCGCTTAGCACACGACGAAGCTTGTCCATCGCTACCAGCTAGCTGGCGAACTGGCCAGGAAAAAAAGTGTCCCGCTGTTTTCTTTTTCAGGTTGCAACCTATGTGGTATATGCCCACAACCACAACTACTATCGCAGCTGTTATAAGTTTAACTTCCTGTACACTGCCCTTTGTACGTACTGACTTGGGGTCGGGTTGATTGCAGTCAATTTGCTACCATTTCCGGGGCTGGCGTTTCTATCACTGACCCCAGATCAGCTCAAAGGCAACTTCCTCAACGCCACTTCCTCTGAATTGTTACTGTTGCCTCTCCGTACTGAATTGGTTAGTAATGCTTTAAGGACATTTCTGACATTCTTTAATTATTTTGTTTTAAAACCAACACGAGAAACACAGAGTTACAGTCGCAAAAATATATCCAATATTGAAGGATTTCTAGTTTGTACCCTGAGAAAATGCGTTCTGTTTTTCTGTTGCTTTTACGCCACCCAGTGGAGATATCGCGACAGTGCAAAAATAAATAAATAAATAAATAAACGCCTGGCACTGTCCTCCCAATAGGGAAGCAACGGACCATGTTTGGTTCTTGCACTGGTTTATCTTGTGGAAAAAGTGCTTGGAATTAAGTTAAACCATTATGCCCAAAAGAAAGATCACCCGACATCTTTCATTGAGTGAGAAGTTAAGGAAGGAAACTTTTTAAAAATACTGCTGATTTTTTTTATTAAATCCTACACTTTTCGAAGATATATCTACATCAAAAATTCAGTTTGAACTAGTGGAGTTTAAAATGTAAGGCATGCCAATTAACCAAAATGCCTTGTTTTACGCTCAGTTTTCAAACAGCCATCTAGATCATTACCATCTTTCTAATTTCATCTCTTTCACTTTCAGTATAACGACTTAAAACATGTTGTGTTTCAAGGCTAAACAATGTTGCCTTGCCTTTATCAGCAACAGGCCTATAACGGGCGCCAAACAAGAAACAGTTATGGGAGGCTTCTGACTTTGGGTCACACTGTTCTCCTGAGGGACACACTCATTGACTTTGGATCTTTATGTGTATGCCAAAAGACATCTTCATTTTAACTATCCTAAAATACACTCCAATTACAGACACAATGGATAGCAAACTCAGCAGTGAGGGAAAAGTGGATCTGAAAGCATCCAATCACAGCAAAACCATTGCCAGGAGGAAGATGTTAATGGTAATTGAACATCAAAGTCTCTTGGATGTTTGCTGTTTACTTTCAGATACTCTCTCATTACGCCAGTTTAGCATACATCTTAAACGATACACCGTCATAATGATCTACGTATGTTCTTTTAACCAAGGTCACTGCTGCAAGTCTAACTGGGAATCCAGATGATTGTGTTTACAAGCAGATGTGCTCGTAATAATGTATCCAGTCGTTAAAAGCTTCTGCGCTCTGTTTTGAAGATGTTTCAATGCGCAGTCATCCTTACATTTTACTTACTTAGAATAGACCTAATAATGAATCGTCATCATCAAAAAAAATATTTTCAGGGCTCAACTTTGCGATCACGTGTCACTTTCCTTTTCGGATGCTTATAAACAACTCTTTGCGACACAAGAGCCACTTGATAAGAAGCTGGAGGTCAGGTGGTTGAGATTCCCAAATCGCGATTAAAGGGAAGCGACTTCTTGTTGCTGAAGGGACATTCAGTCGACATCTCAGCTTCTGCGAAGTTTTCCAGAAAGCACCAACGATGTGGACATCGCCGTCAGTATCCCTGCTCCTGTTCGTCTCATTCTTCCATGGATGTAGGAGTTTCGTGTGCCCGAGGATCTGCCGCTGTTTCTCCAATACAATCAGGTGCAACAATATAACACAAGGGGCAGCTCCAGTGATGGACCACAGGGATAGAAGATTGTAAGTTGGCCACATGTGGAATAATGCGTGTACAGGGTGGATGTTTTTAAGGCAGCTAATTCGTGTGATAAAGCCATTGCCAAGGTTATTCCGCGCGTATTTACGCACGGGGCTAAGATCCCCACTGAAACGTCTTTCTTGTTTAGCTCTGCTGTGCTGTTTGTAGAGTTAACAGTAAGAGTTATCGCATTTTTAACATTTTTATACATGTTAATTTTGAGCACCTATTTAAAACAGATTTTGGTTCTACTATTTATTGTATACTTAGGGGGGAAAGTCTCAGGTGTAGTCACCGGTCATTCAACAACCATTACCAGTACTCTGATATTAGTTAATAGGCATAAAACCTTTTCGGAAGCAATCTCTGCACTTTGAATGTAGTCCAAATCAGTTTTACATACAAACATTATTCTAATACTGCATCTAGTTTCACCATGTGGCAAAGGTATTTGTAATTTTGATCCTTTTCTTGTTTTCTTTTATCCTCAACTTTAGCCATGGAAGCACTTTGTATGTTTCTAATTTCAGCATCAGTGGTGTGATAAAGTCTGCTTCATAAAAAAAACATCCAAACATACACACCTGCTCTGTCAGTAGTATTGTGTGCATGTGTTCTCCTGTAGATAAAACAAAGGCCAGCTGTGTTCTTGTTCTCTTGGCCTGCGTGCGTCTTCCTGTGAGAACGTTTTGTGTTTTACATTCAGACCATAGTCTTCATAATATTGAGAGATAAATGTGAATAGATCCCTACTGGAGAGTGAAGAACCTCTGCTTCTAAGCATGGTCTGTATATATCTCATTTATCAAAGTAGTACATGCTGCCCTATTTCTTTTTTTGAAAACACAGTCCCCTGCATGTGTCCAGCTTAATTACCCATGAAGCAAATGTCAAGTTGCTCTCACACATTGTGAGTACACCTCTCAATTTGTATGGTTTTCTGGACATCACAGCTCACTTGTTAATTTCACCAAACTGTCAAAAGCCTTGAAGGTGGGTAATCTTGACCTCTGCTTCGGTAACAGAGCACACAACACCTTGACTCTCTTCTGATTAGCGTCTGTGAACACCAAGGCTGGCAACTTTGTGTGTCTATCAAAAATATTTGCTACGACAAAACCTGTGCCATGGCTACATTTACCTTTTGTCACAGAGCCTCAGATGATTTTAACTACGTCTCTGTTACATCATTAAACTGTCCTCCCAATCTTTTTATGCTTCTTTTTGCAGGTTTCTTTATCATCTGTCTTTGCAAATGATTTCAAGCCACTCCTTTGAAGGTTTGAAAGGAGTCCATAGGATGTACGTATCACATTTCTTTTGATGACAAACTCAGGCTCAGTTGCGAGATTGCTTAAGTGAAGAACAATATGATGAAAACTGATGCACAGAATATAGGAAGATTTGGGTTTGGCATCACAGAAATTAATTCTTGTACTGTCTCTGCATTGTTTTTTCTGCATTGTTTATACTGCACAGCAGTCTGACAGTGTGATGTAAATGCTAAGAGGAATCTCACTATTTGTTTTCTGCTGTACACAGAGAGATTACTCAAAGTGTAACCTTGAAAACCATTGAGACATTAGCATTTAACAACCTCCTCAGCCTCTCTGAAATGTAAGTCTTTTCTGTGATTCTCTCAGTCCATTAAAGTCACGATTACTGCAGTGCATGGACTGTATGCTTTATATTGCTTTGCAGCTCAATCCAGAACACAAGGAGTCTGATGCGCATTGACAGAGGAGCATTTAACAACCTCCCCAAACTTCGCTACTTGTAAGACAACTTAAAATGTACTTATTCAATTTTAATTTTAAAAAGTTTCTACAGAGCAGTGTGACTTACAACAAACTTTTTTTTTCCATCTTTGGTTTATGTTAAAAGCCAAAGTGACACATTGCTCTTTTTATTTACAGGAGCATTTCAAATACCGGCATTGCAGTTTTTCCTGATGTCACATCAATCAGTTCACTTGAATCTGAGTTCATCTTGTGAGTAAATCTCTTATTTTCTTAGAGACTAATACAAACTACAAGGAAATCTTCAGTGCTACTGCATTTAAAAGTCTAGCTTCAACTTTACTATTTTTGCAGGGATATATGTGACAACATCTTCCTTCTAGAAATACCCACAAACACTTTCACTGGAATGTCAAAGGAATATGTTACAATGTGCGTATTGTAACGTTTAGTACACTGCCACTTAGTTTGAAATAGAATGATGGCAGTCCAGAAAATTTGAACATGCAAATGTTGTTTCTTTCAGGAACCTGTACAACAATGGCATAAGAAAAATACACGAGCATGCCTTCAATGGAACAAAGATAGATAAGCTGTATTTGTTTAGTAATTTCATTTGACCACATTATGTCTAATTCCTGTTTAAAATTCTGCTTTTGCGTCATTAAAGCTTCTGTTCCGCTATGTTTAGGGTATTAAAAAATAATCGAAACCTTAGAGTGATCCACAAAGATGCTTTCACAGGAGCCACGGGCCCTGGAGTCTTGTAAGTTCTTATTTGTATATCCCTAAAAGTCACTTTGTGCTAAATTTATTTTGATTTATTGAAGAAAAGCTAAAGGAAAACCCAGCCAGGGTGGGGGGGTGAGGTGTTCAACAAGCCGAGAGCCGATCCAAAACTAGGACAAATGGAGGGGTTTGCGTCAGGACGGGCATCCGGCATAGAATCTTTGCTAGATCAAATATGGGGCTCATTAAGAGGACAGAGCACAAGAGAGGTGAAGAAGAAGGGTTGACAGGAGGGGGCATGGGCGGGACATGTGACAGAAGGATAGCAAGAGTGAAAGGGAAGGTTCAGAAGACGGTGATGGCACCATGATGTATAGTTTAGAGATAGCCACTCTGAAAGTTAGAGAGGTAATGGTGAGGTCTGGACGTGTGCAGAAGAGGGATAGTGGATATACTGGACAAAGGATGTTGAAGATGGAGCTCCCAGGCAGGAGAAGAAGAGGAAGACCACAGGAAAGATTAGTGGTAAAGAAAGACATGCAGACAGTTGGTGTGACAGAGGAGGGTGCTAGAGATGGGGTGAGGAGGAGACAGATGATCTACTGTGGTGGCCCCTAAAGCGAACGGCTGAAAGAAAAGAAGAAGAAGAAGTATGGGAAGAAGAATAGGGAAGCTAAAGGAGGAAGATGCTTACTAAACAGACCAGTTAAACTTTAAGACTTGACACACTCTGTATTCTCTGTCTGGACATGGTCTCACTCTTCTGAATTGCTTTTATGTCCTTCATAATTGTCATGTAATCTTGAAAGCACACACTGTGGACTTCAGCTCAGCAGAGAGAAACAGTAACAGTCTGATAAACAATGGCAGTGTAAAACAACACAGTGGTCACAAAAACTCTGTCACATTGTATTGTTATTTTTTCACAGGGATGTTTCTGCCACAGCTCTCACAAAGCTGCCGTCACAGGGACTGGAGTCAGTTCTAGTGTTGTTAGCTCAGTCCGCCTACACCTTGAAGAGTCTGCCTCCTCTGCAGGGACTGTGGAGTCTGCGAGAAGCTCATCTCACCTACAACAGCCACTGCTGTGCACTGATGAGCTGGAACACTCACAGGTGACTTACACTGTGCATCCTGAAAGCTCAACTCTGCCCTGTGACTCTTTGAGTTTCCATGCACTAGTTTAAATTTGAGTTCATTGCATTGAATTACATTACACAATATATCACGTTTCACAAACATCTGCACCTGAAATATGCCATGTAGTGGTGACACTTTTGTTATGTTCTTACTTTTCTGCAGAGACTTACCAATTAATTCTGTGTGGAATAACAGCTCCACATCCTGTATTGAGAGTGATCCAGCCGGCAGGTAAACCATTTGATTCAGCAATATTTACCTGTCTTAAATCTCATTTTTATTCTATTAAACTTTACACCTTATTGAAATCAACTTACAAGTGTATTTGAAATGGATTTGACCCATAGTTTACTTACCATAATACACTTATTTTAAGACAGATTCATTCTGAGCTCTTCTTTTCCATTTAAATCTCCTTCAAAAGCAGGGTTCAGCCTGTAATCGGAGGGTCAACAGACACATCTCTACTTATGGGCGTGCCATATTTCTCGGAAGGTAACCTGCTTGCTGAAGATGAAAGCTATGGAGATGTGAATTTCCACTATCCAGAACTGGACCTCTGCCAGGCCAGCCCCACACTGGTTTGCACACCTGAGGCAGATGCTTTCAACCCCTGTGAGGACATTGCAGGTTTCAGTTTTCTCAGAGTGGCTATTTGGTTCATCAATTTACTGGCTATCACAGGTAATCTGACAGTGCTGCTGGTCTTCTTCAGCAGCCGGAACAAGCTGACAGTACCTCGCTTCCTCATGTGCCACCTGGCTTTTGCAGACCTTTGCATTGGGGTCTACCTTCTGATGATAGCTACTGTAGACTTGCGGACCCGTGGTAGCTACAGTCAGCATGCCATTGAATGGCAGACAGGACCTGGTTGCAGTGCTGCCGGATTCCTGTCAGTTTTTGGTGGGGAGCTGTCAGTTTACACACTTTCCACCATCACCCTGGAGCGTTGGCACACCATCACCAATGCTATGCAGGTAGAGCGCCACCTGGTTCTTATGCAAGCAGCAGGTATAATGGCAGTGGGTTGGCTCATCTGTCTAGGGATGGGGATACTGCCCTTGATTGGTGTCAGTGGCTACAACAAAGTCAGCATGTGCTTACCCATGGACATAGAGACTCCTTTGGCTCAGGCTTTCGTCATAATTATCCTGCTCCTCAATGTGGGTGCCTTCCTAGTTGTTTGCGTTTGCTATGTGCTGATCTACCTGACTGTAAAAAACCCAGACTTACCTAGAAGAAGTGCAGACACCAGGATCGCACAGCGCATGGCGGTACTCATCTTCACAGATTTTCTGTGCATGGCACCCATCTCCTTCTTTGCCATCTCTGCTGCTTTCAAGTTTCCCCTCATCACAGTTACTAACTCCAAAATTCTGTTGGTCCTCTTTTTTCCCATCAATTCCTGTGCCAATCCCTTCCTCTATGCTATCTTCACTAAAGCTTTCAGAAAGGATGCTTATAAACTCATGAGTACCATAGGCTGCTGTAGAAACAAGGCTGCTCATACAGAAAGAAAATAGAAAAGAAAAGCATACAAATTTACAGTTGCATCAAATAGTAAATGTTTGCAATATATATAATGCAAACATTATATATATAATGTTTGCATTATATGCATTATATAGTGGAAATGTTTGCATCATCATATATAGTCTAATATTATGACTTATACTTGAAAGTAGTCCGCTCCATCATCTTGTTTACTTCATATGTAATTCATAGAATTGTGTTGCATGAGTATGCAAAAGGAGCCACTTTCATAAGTATGAGAATGTAAGTCCCATGAGGCATGCCATACATACACAGTTAGAGCCATAATTTGCTAGACAAAGACCGTGTTTGACCAGAAAATGTGTGACAAATCTTTTTTTTTGCATTTCCTGTTTAACAATTACAGACATTTCAGTCATTTTCAGAGGCTCAGAAATAATTGGACAGTTGACTGACAAGTGGTTTGATGACAAGCTGATGCCTATTTCCTTGTTATTTCATGACAAATTAAAGTACTCATACTAATGCATGTTTGAATCTTTATTTTATAGCTTTTCACTGTCATTTTAAAAATGAGGCCCAAATTAATTTATGTGCAAATGAGAGAGGCCTCACTGGATGGAAAAAAATAAACAGAAAAATAAAATAAAATAATAAAATAATCGAGTGACAGCAAAAACTTTAGGAGTGGCTCAGTCAAAACTCTGGTTCATTCTTAAGTAGACGTAATGCACTCACCAGCTCAGCAACATCAAAAGGCCCAAAATAAGTCTAAAGTGCATGATGACAGAATTATTTCATTGCTTAAGAAAAACAAAACAAAAAATCACTACATTTAACTAAGTGAAGAATACTCTCAAGGAGGTAGACGTATCATCACCACAACCTACAATTAGGAAATCTATTCATGAATGCAAACGTAGAGAACAAGAAGGCCAGATTTGACTTTGCCAGAAGAAAATCTAAAAGAGTCTGCACAGAAGAAATTTTTGCACAGTTGAAACCAAGATTAACAGTATCAGAATGATGGGAAGAGGAATGCATAGTGAAGGAAAAGAACAGCTTATGATTAAAATCATATGATATTATGAGTCAAAACATGGTGGAGGCAGAGTTATGGCTGTATAGCAATGTATGACTGTCAGTTAGTCTGGATCAGTGGTGTTTATTGATGATGTATCTGCTGATATTAGTAGCAGAATGAACTGTGAAGTGTACTGGGCTATGCTCTCTGCTCAGATTCAACCAAATGCTGCACAGCCGATCAGACAGCGCTTCATGGTGCAGATGGATAATGACCCAAAGCACACTGCACAAGCAATCCAAGAGTTTCTCAAGGCAAACAAATGGGATATTCTTTAGTGATCAAATCAGCTTCTCAGTTACTGAGGACAAAACTGAAGACCTACAAACAAGGAGCAACTGAAAGCAGCTGCAGCAAGGGCCTGAATATCTCAAGTCATAGATTGTAAAGGATTAAAGTCTTAAAACATCCTTTTTATTTAAGTTTATGTTACTTTGTACAATTAATTCTGAGACTCAGATTTTTTAAATTTTTTTTAAATAAAACTGGAAGTCTGCACTTGAATCTCATCTTTATTGTTTGACTTAAAATCCACTGTAGTGGTGTACAGGGACAAAACTACAACATCTGTGTCTGTGTCCAGCAAATTATGGATTTAACTTTAAAAAATAAACATTTACTTTAAGTTTTTGTTCTCTTCCTTTTCCATATCTGGACTGCACAAGAAAGTATTCCTCGGAAAAGGTAATCAGGATGTGAGAATAAGTGATCCCACACAGGAGTTAGACTGGCTGTGATGCTGTGTCAAACCTTGCACCTGAAAGAGGAAGGACATACAAACATCTCTCATGATGATGCTGATGCACTTTTGGGTGATCTAGTATATGATATCGCCTCTCAAATCCTACTTGAGTTTAAACCCACTCCACAGGTGTTTCCACGGGAGAGTGTCGACTGGTCAGAAGAGAGAAAGTTCAAATGTAGCCGTTATTCTATTTGTGGAAGATCAGTAGCGAAAGTGACCACGTGGTGGAGTAGTTTGATTTAGTACTAGTTTTTGTTTTGTTATTTTTTTAACTTTAAGATTAAAAGGTATCTTGCGTTAATCTGTAGGTTTCATATACGTTTTTCTTATAAGGTAATAGATTATCTGCAACTTATTTCAATAGAAATTAAGAAAATACTAGAAAAGAAATAAAAGAAAAAAATACTAACTATGTTATGTAGTTTTATTGAGTGATTGTAATAATCCTCTTTTTACAGCTGACTTCAGGCTGTCTTTGAGTATTTCCCACAGACAGCATAAAGATATATCATCTATATGTTCTATACAGTCTGTAGTATTTCCACAGTCCCGCCTTCGTGGGATTCCATCTGTGACGTCCCACTTGGTAAACTGTTTTTTTCCCTCTTCAGCTACGTGGTGTTGCAGCTATTTACACAAGCGACGCTGAAGCCACTCTGCTGGGTGATGTTGGATATTGTCGCAGCTGAATTGTGCGTTTTGGCACAATCCTGTCATATTTAAAACGCCTGTGGACCTGTGCTGTGGGACGTAAAGAAGCAGTTTAAGTTCTCCGGACCGGTCATGGCAAAGAAATCAGAAAAACCCGATTGGGTGGTTTTGTTTTCTACAACTATAGCAATACTCGTGTGGAGTCCGACCAACGGTAAGTTGTTAATTTTCTTTTAAAGACTGTGTTTTGCTGCACTAACTTCATTCCCCTAAAGTTCAGAGCTCGGTCCGGGGCTCCTGTCCACTACTCGTGCATTCCTCTGCATGACGGACCGCAGCTGGGACAGATTTAAATATCTGGTTAAATAGTTTTGTATCAGTCGCTTGAAAAACCTAGAAGATTTCTGTAGATTTGTTTTTGTAGCATTTTTTTTTTTTATTATGTCACAAAATGTGACATGAACGGAACGGTGGCAGTGAAAGCGCGTCAGGATAGCTATCAATTAAAAGTCCCGTGAGCTGTAATTCATAGAAAAACATTAAAAACGCTGACTGCGTAAGTCACCTTGTTTTTCTCCTTGTGTCCCAATTTTACTACCCGTGCCTCTTAGAAAAAGAGTTTTGATTTAAAAAGCAAATCCAAATTGTTCTCTTTCACTCTCTTAAATAATATGCAGTAAGTAAGGCTTGCTCTGATTAACTGTTATGATAATTTCCACTTTTTTCTCTACCATTCTATAATGTTTCTAACTGTCCCGATGCATGCTCTAACACGTTGTGTTTTCAATGGGAGACATGTTTCATCAGTCATCCAAGTGACCTCTTCAGTAACACCGACTAACAATGGGTCCTGAGGTCTTTGTTAGGCTATGGTGTTAGTTTCGGTCTGAAAAAGTCACTGGGATGGGTGACGAAACGTTTCTCACAGTGAAAACGAAACATCCAGATCAGCAAAATGAACTTGTAATTAAAAATCTTTAATTTAATTTAATTTAATCTTTAATTTAACTTAAATTAAAAATCAATTGTTTGAGAAGCCCCACCAAACTTCAAAATGTTACTTTACTTACTGTCAAACCTACTCTACATTGTTTTAAAGCTTAGCAGTGTCTTTTCTTGTAAAACCAATATCGTATCTTTATCAAGTATATTTCTCTTTGACCGTTTATCCATTCTAACATAAGCTAACATGCCTTTTGTAAACAGCCCAACCTTCCAGGACCTCGGAGCCTCTTGTGATACCTCGCGTTGTTCCTCGGATGTATCTTAGCCCAGATGAGCTCAGGCAACTCCACTTTAAGCCCACCGTAGGCTCCATTCAGCTGTCAGAGGGCCGTGAAGCCAAACTGAACTGTTCCATTGACATTCCTGATACCAGACTGGAGCCCGCCATCCTGTGGGTGAAGGATAGTAAGGACCTGTCGCCAAACATCCATGTGGTGATGAATGAGCTCCACTCCATCGCAGATGGGGTATCAACTCTCCTCTCCACTGTCATGTATGTGTCACATGAAGGTGAAATGTACGTGATATGACAGATTAAGTACATAAACTGAAGTGTCCTTATGCATTATATATTACAGCATTAAACATGTGCAGAGAGTGGATGCTGGAGAGTATCGTTGCCGACTGAGTATCAGCAACATGTTGGTAGAGTCTGATCCGATCAACATTCGGGTAGAAGGTGAGTTTTAGTATTCAGAGTATTCAAAGCGTCTTTGTCCACATGCTTCGCAGTTCTTTCACACTTCTTTAATCGGACGCAGGTCTGCCAACATTTGTCAAGCAACCAGAGGACAAGAACGTAACAATACACACACCTTTCACCCTGTCCTGTGAGGCGGTGGGACCTCCAGGCCCTGTTCATGTCCGCTGGTTCCGTGATGGATCGCCTTATACTGAGGTTTACAGCTCTCCCAGCAACTTCTCTGTGCCAGGTGAGTGTTACCACCCAAAGTCATCGTTATCTCTCTATCACAACCTCACACATATAGACTTTGTTTCACAGTGATTTATCTCTTAGCACTTCCTTCTCTTTGCCCGTTCCTCTTGGGGGAACAAAGTTTCCTAAAAGAAGTGTCGATTCTTGCTTTTCTCCTTACTCAATGCGGAATGAATGTACATAATACATATGACTCTGCATAATCAAGTCTGCAACCTTAAGTGAGACAGAAAGAGGCTGAAGATGCACATTATGGTTTGTCACAAAATACTTTGTTCCCTTCTTTGCCTTTCTTGTAAACTCTTGTTGTACAAGAGTTCCCATGACATCTGCTCCATCTGTGCAGATTTATTAAAACTGCTTTTTGAACAAGCTTTAGTGGTTTTGCTAAAAGACAAATCTGAAGAGAGCTTTTTACTAGAAGATCCCCAGACTTGTATAAAAATGTTGTAAAACTGTTACACCTTATTAAACCAACTGAAGTAGCTGGTTTTACTTTGATTAACTTCGTTTTGAGGCTAAGAGTGGAAGCATTTACCAACAGAGATGAAGAGCTATTTGACTCTCGGATGGGTACAAAGTATGGAGTCTGACTTAGGGTATCGTCGCTCCATTGGTAGATTCTGTTCTGACTCATCTATGCTGCCTCAGCATCTGCACCTTGCTTACTGCAGTGAGATTTGTCACCATGTCCTGTGTCACTGGGCTGTCTGCGGCACTGCTGAATGGTCATCAGTGGTCATTCATGCATGGTTAGTACGCATTTGTAACAGTGCTCTGCTGACTGTATCATGAATACACTGGAGAAAGAGCTAAATGTGAAAAAACAACATCTGCTGTAAGCTTCAATTAAGCAGTAGCTCAACAATGAGAGAAACGTGCTTGTTGTCAGCAAACAGCTGGAGTCAGCAGCTGATTAGGCTAGTTTAGCATTAAGACTGTAAATTTTCCCAAAACACCACGTGTGGTGGATTCTTATGACCATTGAAAGCAATAGGAAAAATAAGGGCAGCAAAGATTTCCTTGACAGTGTTTCAGTTTTGAACCTTAACCAACAGGCCACGAGACACGCTGCATTTTGGTTTCTGTATGAACAAACAAACAAATGACAGTTAGGTTCGTAATTTGTTGAACCAATTTGTAGTTTTTCCTCTGTACACCACTACACTGTCATTATGTCATTATCAAACAATCCAGATGAGATTCAAGTGCAGACATCTAACATTAATGTGCTGATTTTACAAAAACAATTGCATTAACTGTTGAAGAATTACAACCATTTTTATACCCAGTCCATTTACAGAGGCTCAAAACTCTCTGACAAACTAATATAATTTAAAAATAAGGATTCTTTTTTATACTTAGATGAAAATATCTTTAAATCAATGATCATCTGAAGTTTAAAGCCCGTGGGGATCACCAAATAATGTGCTTTTACTACAGCCACCTTCAGTTGCTGCTTGTTTGTGGGTCTATGTTATTATTCATATTTGTATTTAATAACAGCAATCACGCTCTATTGGCTTATGGTCAGGTGATTGACTTGCACGTTGAAGAATATCCCGTTTCTTTCGCTTGAGAAACTCTTAGATTGCTTTTAGTGTGCTTTGGGTCTTCGTGTATTTGCACTGTGATATGCTTTAAACTTCACAGTTAATCCCACTACTTTTATCAGCAGTCACATCATCGGTAAAAACTAGTGATCAGTCCACTTAGTGACCGTAGAAAACATTGATGACCTAACAGCTCCCCAAAACTGAAGCCCACTTACCGGTTCCTGATTATCTCCACCATCCACATCCACCAGATATTATAGTATACTTTGGAAAATCAGCTGTTTCTCTCCTTCATACTTTTGCCTCCTGTCTTTCTGGTATATGTTAACCTTGGTTTCATCTGTCCAAAAATGTTTGTAGAGCTGTTCAGATTCTTTTAGATGTTTTCTAGCCAAGTGTAATTTGGCCTCCTTGTGTTTGAGTGTGACCAGTAGTTTGTTGAAGATGTCTGTTGACTGTAGATCATGATATTGTTACGTCTACCTCCTTGACAGTGTTCTTGACTTGATTAGATGTAGTTAGATGAAGCTGTTTTTCTTAATCATGGAAATAATTCTTTGATCGTGCACTTTAGTCCTCTGTGGTCTTTCAGGGCTTTCATTGGTCCAGAATTGGTCAGTTCATTACTTCTTTTAAAGAATTTTACTGTCTCTCTGATAGCTTCATTTTGTTTCATCAGGCTAATGATGGCCCCCCTCACTAGTACAGACATGTCTTTGATCTCTTGTTTGCTTCATTTGTCAGCACCATCAAAGTTCTTATCATTCAACTGTTAGTAAAATTTTGGGAGACTGTGTATAAACGCCCAGTAAAAAACATTTCCTAAAGTTGTCACGTTCATATTACTTTATGTGTTACATCAGGACAGAACTGAAAGACATTAGTTTTATTTCAAAAACAAAAATTACCAGAGAACCTCAGGCATTTTGGAATAAAGTCTTGACTTGATTTAGCTCTACATTAATGTTAACATCAATGTAAGCTTATTTTTTTCTCATGGCTATACTGTATTTGAAGATCAAGGCTTGTTGTAAAAGGAGTTTTAGTCCCATGTTGTACAGAAATTGTATAACATTTTATAAGCAGACTCTCACTTTAACACCTCAACTTTATGACCTCTTCTCTCTTCTTGAAAGCCAATATTTGTTATTAGAAGTACAACCTTTGCTCTTTATGCCCTAACCCTTTATTTTGACTTTTGAGTAATTGCGTAGTGATACAGCCAAAAGCTGAGGGGGTTAAAGGTTCAGAGCTGTGCTTTGGTCCAGCATGTGCAATCGCCCTGGCAGTGAAGAGAAGGAGGAGGGGGGAGCTGCATAGGGAGCCCGTTCGGGGGTTGGCTCCGGGGACAAAGACCTCATTCACAGTACGGCC
>VOQK01042242.1:1710-13051 GCA_015052645.1 Benitochromis conjunctus | reverse complement strand
TATCTTCATCCTTTCCCCTGGCTCCGACCCCATGGCGGCTTTGCTGAAGTTTGGAGATGAAAAGGTACAGAGACATTACAGCTACAGCTGTCATCCTGCTGTGTACATCAAACTGTAAATGAAAAACAAAATTGCCTCTATAAATGAAAGAAATTGAATCTAAATATTTACTGGGTCTGAAAAAAAAAAAGCACAATTTTATTTGAGACCTTGGTCAAAAAGCAGCTAAAAAATGAAGTGCACCACTCTTCTTATCTCTCAGGGCTTTACTGGTAACAAGCTGACGTCCCTCTCTTTGGGCCAAGGCCAAGGTCCTATTGCTATGCGTATGATTGAGACAGGCATTAACGAGGGCACCTGGGTGGTTCTGCAGAACTGCCACTTAGCCACTTCATGGATGTCAACACTGGAGAGAGTTTGTGAGGTGAGGACAAGCACTTTTTCTGTACACAGCAAGTGAATGTGTTCCAATATATGCATGTGTTTACTTGCTGTTTGCCTCTGTGAGCAGGGGCTGAACCCAGATACCACCCACCCAGACTTCAGGCTGTGGCTTACTAGCTACCCATGTCCCACATTCCCTGTGGCGGTGCTCCAGAATGGCGTTAAGATGACCAACGAGGCTCCAAAAGGTCTCCGGTCCAACATTGCACGCTCCTTCCTAATGGATCCCATCTCTGACCCAGAGTTTTTTGGCAGCTGCAGCAAGTCGGTCAGTATGCAAACATGTCTTGGTAGCTTGCTGTGCATATCTATCACGGCTCCATCAGCGGGTGGATTTCAGGATGTGTATGTTTTAGCGGTGTGATACGAGCACCACTATTTATCTTAGAACGCGTCTTTCATCTGTTCTTATCCACCTCCCAGGCTGTGTTCAAGAAGCTATTATATGGCCTGTGCTTCTTCCACGCCCTGACCCAGGAGAGGAGAAAGTTTGGACCTTTAGGCTGGAACATTCCATACGAGTTCAATGAGACTGACCTCCGGATCTCTGTACAGCAACTACACATGTTCCTGGAACAGTACCAGGTAAATGGTCTTGAAATGTTTCCTTTCAATTTTTGTGCTTACTGTGTTTTTCTCTGCAGAACACATTGTTTCACCGAGTCAACGCAAGCGTTTAACCAGTTACAAATTCCATACAGTCTGGGATGTAGTGCTTGTTCCTTCTTACACAGGCTTTCATATAAACTTTACATAGAGCTGTATGAAGTGTTTATCTCACATGCAGACCCACATCCACGATGTGCTCCTATATAGCTGTCAGCATCTAAGCTCATATTAAAAATTCTGGCTTTTACAACTACCGTCTGCTTCGCTCAAGTATTCCCTTTCATAAGCCGTATTCAAAAACCCTCTTGACATTTTTCCACATACAGATAGCACTCCAACCCTCCACCATTCCCTCTTCCTGTGGAAAAAGCAGCAGAAATAAACTACTGAGGATCTTTTTGGAACACAGTGACATTTTCAGCTTGTAGCTGAGTGTTGCTTAGTGCATTTTTAAGTGAGGTCCTCCTCAAGAAAATGCCACACTGGCCACAGCTTCACCCTTCTGCATCCTCACATGCTTTTTTGTGTGCAAATGCAGGTTCTAAAGTGACAGGTGTGTTAGGTCACAGTATTATAACCACCTGACAAATACTGTGTATGTCCCCTTGGTGCTTCAAAATACTTCTGACCTGTTGTGGTTTTGAATGGGACAGTTTGGGTGTTTTATTGGTTCTGGCAGTGGGCTGTAGTTGTGGATCCTCAGGTTCTGTGGCTTGTGGGGTGTTGACCTGGGTTGTTTTGGGCTGTTAAGGAAATTTTGCATTGTGACACATGTGAGCACATTGTCCTGCTGAAGAGTCTTCTACCATGAGGAGGGTTTGCAACAGTGTTGGCTGGTACGAGTCAAAGTAATGTATGACAGGAATAAGTTTCCCAGCAGATCTTTGCAATGAAACAAAACGATCACTTCACCTGTCAGAGCTGACAGATCTGTGTACACTGAAAATCAACTACCTCTCGCTCATCCGCTGTTATGTTCTCTTATGAAATCAATGATTTCTTGTGTCGTACAGGAAGTGCCGTTTGATGCCCTCTGCTACATGACCGGTGAGTGTAACTACGGGGGGCGAGTGACAGACGATTGGGACAGACGGACCCTGCGCACAATCCTCTCGATCTTTTACACCCCAAAGATCATCGAGGACCCTGGCTATACATTTGACCCCAGTGGGCTGTACTACGCACCAGCTGAGGGAGATGTAAGAAACACACAGAGTCTCAGATTAAAATGTTTTTTTTAAAATGAATCATCTCTTTGGTTTAGGTCTGGCTGTAGGCAACAAAATAAGCACAGGATTTATGGTAATATGTTAATACCAGGGAAATGTTTTTGCAGTATTCATGATGCAAAGTCTCACTGATCTGAGTTGTCACTCTCTCCTTTAGTCACATTTAGCAGGCTGCAGATTCCCTGCACAGGGGAACTGTTAACTTCTCTTTACGTTTATTATCTTCAAAATGTGTGTTTGGTGCCATCACAGAAACTCCATCTCAGTCCAAACTGAATGCTTAACATGTACCCAGAGTTTGGACACATTCAGGGGTTTCTCTTTAAATTTCCTTTTGAGGAGCAGTGTTGAAAAACAATGAAATAAATGAGAAATAGATGGACGAATAATTATGAAGTGTTGAATCACAATGTTTTATTTTTTAGGCACTTCTCCAGTTTATGGACCAAATATAACATTGTATGTTTTTTTTTATCAGGCACACTCCATTTCCAGGGACAATAATTGACTTCAAACCTGATGATCGTTTGCTCAGACTTATGGTAGATGCAGTCAAAGGTTTGGACACACCATCTCATTTAATGTTTTTTATTAATTTTTACATTGTAGACTCATACTGAAGACATCAAATATATGAAGCAAGGTGTATGGAGTTATTTAGCAAAGACAAAATTGGTAAATAACTCTAAATATGTTTTATATTTTAGATTCCTCAAAGCAGCCACCCTTTGCTTTGTTGATGCACTGCTAACCTTTGCCTTCTCTCAATGAGCTTCATGATGTAGTCACCTGAAATGGTTTTCACTTCACAGGTGTATCTTGTCAGGGTTCATTTGTCGAATTTCTTGTCTTCTTAATGGGGTTGGGACCATCAGTTGTGTTGTGCAGAAGTCATGTTGATACACAGCTGACAGCCCTATTTGACAACTATTAGATAAATATTATGGTAAGAACCAATCAGCTAAGTAAACAGAAACAACAGTCCATCATTACTTTAAGAACTGAAGGTCAGTCAGTCTGGTAAATTGATAAAACTTTAATGTGTTCCCAAGTGCAGTCGCAAAAACCATCAGGCGCTACGACAAAACTGGCTCACATGAGGACCGCCCCAGGAAAGGAAGACCAGGAGTCGCCTCTGCTGCTGAGGATAAATTCATCCGAGTCACCAGCCTCAGAAATCACAAGTTAACAGCAGCTCAGATTAGAGCCCAGATAAATGCCACACAGAGCTCCAGTAGCAGGCACATCTCTACATCAACTGTTCACAGGAGACTGTGTGAATCAGGCCTTTATGGTCAAATAGCTGCTAAGAAACCACGACTAAGGAAAAGCAACAAGCAGAAGAGAATTGTTTTGACGAAGAAACACAAGGAATGGACATTAGACCAGTGGAAATCTGTGCTTTGGTTTCATGAGTCCAAATGTGAGATCTTTGGTTCTACCTGCTGTGTCTTTGTGCGATGCAGAAAAGGTGAATGGATGGTCTGTACATGCTTGGTTCCCGCTGTGAAGCATGGAGGAGGTGGTGTGATGTTGTAGGGGTGCTTCACTGGTGACACTGTTGGGGATTTATTCAAAACTGAAGGCACACTGAACCAGAATGGCTACCACAGCATCCTGCAGCGACATGCTATCCCATCTGGTTTGCGTTTTGTTGGACCACCATTTATTTTTCAACAGGACAATGACCCCAAACACACCTCCAGACTGTGTGAGGGCTATTTGATGAAGAAGGAGAGTAATAGAGTGCTACCCAGATGGCCTGGCCTCCACAGTCACCTGACCTATCCCACCTGGGGTGAGATGGACTGTAGAATGAAGGAAAAAATGGCCAACAGGTGCTCAGCATCTCTGGGACTGTTGGAAAAGCATTTCAGGTGACGACCTCATGAAGCTTAGCGAGAGTGCAAAGAGTGTGCAAAGCAGTAATTAAAGCAAAGGGTGGAAATTATGAAGAATCTAAAATATAAAACATGTTTTGAGCCATTTCACACTTTTTTTCACTACATAATTCCACATGTGTTCATTCATGTATTGCCTTCAGTGACAATCTACAGTGTAAATAGTCATGAAAATAAAGAAAAACCATTCAATGAGAAGGTGTGTCCAAACCTTTGACTGGTAGTGTATGTATGCTGGATATATGTGACTGACTGAAAACTACACACTGAAATGCATCAATATAATCATCAAGTTTGTCTGTTTACTGCAAGTGTTCCTTCAGCTTTAACCTCTTCACATGTTCTTCTCCTCAGTATTTGTCTTGATGGCACACGATATGTCAACCAGGTTTAAATGCAGTCTGCTGAACTAGCAGATGCTGAGTTTGTTCATGCTGTTGAATTTTTTATATATAGTACAGCACAGGCATGTTATTCACTCATGTTTTCATTCATATTCGACTATCACTTACACAAAGCTGCTGGCAGTATTGTTGCCTTAAAATTCAATAAAAGTAAACTTGGCAGTTTCAAGGAAGCATATTGCAGGACTCCTTTGCACTGTTGTTGAGCTACCTTTAAAAAGTCATTAACAGATAAAATGTGTGTAACAAGGCACAGCAGGAAGCCACCATCAGTGAGGGCTGATATATTTGTTAACACTAGTACAATCTATGGTGCACACCATTTTATTTGGCATTTTGTTCTCCAGCACTGCACCCCCCTCCAACCACATCTTTTATTCATGAAGCCACATTTACATAGTCATTAAAATAAATGTCAGCAATCTAAGGAGCCGACTTGTTTTTCAGTGAGTGTTATTACTCGAGATGTTTCCTGATGTTGCGTTAAAAATCGTCCTCTTACTTCACCCGTCCCCTCTCCCTCTGTTTTCTGCATTTCTGTCGCAGTACGACAGCTACCTCGAATACACCAAGTCGCTGCCACTCAACCCGTCACCAGAAATTTTTGGCATGAACGCCAACGCAGATATCACCAAGGACCAGGCTGAGACTCAACTTCTGTTTGACAGCATCTTGCTTACACAGGTAACGCATCCTTGACCCTTGATAAGTCTGTATTATATTGATCAGCTGTCGCAGGAAGTTCAGACACACGTGAGTTGTCTTTTAGAAAAAATAAACAGGCGTATCCAGCAGTAGTTTGTAAAGATCTTTTTTGCTACCGCAGAAATGGAAAAAATGATCAGAGACAAAAAAACAGCACTGAGGTCAGACCTCAGCAGAAATTAAAAAAAACGAAAAAGAGCCAGAAGCCCTTGGTTGCTTCCCAAGACAAAGCGCCCCCTCTTGGCCAACATCCCAGATACTCAGCTGGAATTACCCCACCCACTCTGACCCAGCAAATACATAACACACAAACAAACACAAAATAAACAGACTGGAATACATGCATGTGAACACATTTACCTAGGCACTGAAGTTATTTCTGCCATAAACACACACAGCATCGGTATACCTCCTGTGGATCTGTTCTAAATATTTTATCAGCCTGCATTAAAATGCACCGTGCAGCATTAATTAAAAACAAAAAAATATAAATAAATATTGCAGTTGTGTTTAGAGAGAATACTCAAAGAGCAACATTGTGCTTTGAGGCTGCAGAGACACAGTGTGAGTCACAGTGGCTTTGGTGGAGCTGTGTGATCCAGCATCATTATATCTCAGCTTTGTTAGACGAGGTTTGCTTGTTCAGGATTATATATCTTACCGCTTCCTCGCTCCAGTCGATGTTTGATGGAAATCAAATGTGAGGGATTTTGCATCAAGGCCTACTCGAACATGAAAGAAGTGTGGCTTCTACTGCAAAGTGGAAAGGGGTTTTTATTTATCCGTGTATCCATTTATTTAAAGAAGCACAACAGTGTCTTTGACTTCTGAAAAAATATTTCTCTAGAAGTTTTAAAGTGGATCGACACACAACACTAGAGAAGAGTGACTCCATATTCAGCTCAGCATATATAGTGAAAGTGTATTTTTATAGCATCAGACCTGGGTTGCTACAAAGAGAGAATTATCTCCACATGCATCTTGACTTCTAGATCTCAAGTTAAAATTAGAGCTCCATGCAGTCTGGCATTTATTCGTATAAATTCCATTCAACAAGATTAATAATGGCTCCAGTCATGTGTGAACTTCATTAGCATCTAATACGATCTCATCAGTCTCAATGACCGATAAACAGGGAGACACTTCAAATGGAATGAAGCAGCTATTTATCATTCTCCTACTGTAACCCCGGTGCCATTAGCCAATGATTATCCATTACCGCTGGCTAGTGACTAAGCATCATATAGGTAAATGGTGCAAGTTGGACTGAGAGAAAAGCATAAGAATCACAGATTAGAGTGAATAATTATCACCGTGAATGATCATTATAATTGTCGATAAGAGTGTGTCAAATTACTGTGTGGGAGAAATTGGGGGGAAAATGCAGTGAAGCCTTTCATCTCGCGCAGTCTGATGAAATCCTGAGATTATACTTGCAGGGATTCCTCTGTGGACCGTGTTGCAGCTATAACCTGAGAAATGTGTACAAATTAAGAAAGAGAAGGTAAAATAAAATCTAACTTTGATATTCTGTGTCATTCCGTGTTCTTTTAGATGCATAAAATGTGAATCATTCAGGCACAAAGATGATGAAATATAAGCAAAGTCAAGTCAGAAGTCAGGCCCTCTTAGCATCAGCGTCTTTTCAGGATCAGAATAGCACCAGTGCAAATGACTCTTTAAAAGAGAATACATAATTTGACAAGTCAAAGGCAGCAAATGGTAATTTTTCCTAAAAATTATGAACTGTCAATCGAGTGAGAACCCCACATCCTGCCTTCCCTTCTCATCAGCCTTCTCTCGCTCTGTTGTGCTCCATGTCTCTGATCAGTCCCGCTCTTCAGGCGGCGATGCCAAATCCTCAGATGACATGGTCTTTGAAGTGGCAGCTGACATCCTCAGTAAGCTGCCTGAAGACTTTGACTTGGAGGCAGCAATGAGCCGCTTTCCCACCAGCTACAACCAGAGCATGAACACAGTGCTGGTGCAGGAGATGGGTCGCTTCAACAACCTGCTCGGCACAATCCGAGACTCCTGCATCGACATTCAGAAGGCCATAAAGGTGCGTGCATTCACGGAGAAAAGGCTGGAATGTATTTGCAGTAAATTTAAAGAGTATCATTTTTTTAAATTTACTTTTCACAAGAGAAATATGAAAATATCAAGAATTAAGTGTCATCACTCGGCAGCCATCTGAGCAAACGCCTCTAACTAAATAAACGAAGAGAGAACCATAACTTTTATTTCAGTGGTCATGGACATAAAAACACTATTATTACTTATGACTCACTTCAAAAAAGCAACGCGATCAAAGTGTGTGGCTCATCCCACCAGAGCACAGAGAAAATGTGCTGGTTTACATTAAGGAAACTGTAAGCTGAGAAAAAGTACTCCTGGCTAGATCTTTAGTATGATAACAGGTAGATGTATCGGCAACCACACACTTGAAACTGTCATGAACTTTAACTGTGTACTTGCAAATGTACAACAAGACGATTGGCTCATATGTTTCCCGGTTAGGCTGTGTGGTGGCTCTTTGGGAGACGAGTGAGACACTTGGCATTTAGGAGTTTTCCCATTACTTTCTATTGATCTTTCTGAGAGTGCCATGCCTCTGCTTTATACCGTCTCTGGTAATACCTGACCCAGCAGAGAGGGGAGTAAGCATCAGGCGTGAGCCTGGTCCAGGGCTCAGGGATCATTGTTGTCTGGATATTGTCCAAATGCCAAATGCTGTGTAATTGCAGTAAAAAAAAAATTAAGATAAACAGTTAGGCCAAATGATGAATCATCATTGATTTTACATTTCTGTTCATTGAAAGCAATAATTCATGTGTGGACGCACACCTCTGCTGAATGATTATAGAGGAAACACTTGTAATGCATCCTCAGAAATCAGATACTTTAAACATTCAGCAGAATACAGTTGAATGCAACAACCTAAAACACATCCTCTCTTATTTAAACCAGGGAAAGTGTAGACATTAACCTGCATATAATATTTGTCTACATAAAAGTCTATGTGTGTTACTGTTATTGTCATCTTACAAGCACTGCTGCTAAATTATACACCAGATAAATCCATGAGAGAGGATCCACGAGTATTGCAGGAGTCTGAGCAGTTGCACTCCCAAATAGATTGTAACACATTCATATAATTTTGATTAGTTATTTTATTATTTTCTTAAATTGCCACAAACACACTTGGAAACTTGGAAACAGCATTCCAAATTGACTTTAATGAGACTAAATGAGATTAATAAAGCAAAGTTCCTCTGCATATAACTGCAATCCTGTTGACGCTAGTTTCAAAGGTTAGAAAAACACACGTAGACACTTGCATGCTTCCCTTTGCAACTTTAATGAACACATCTCTTTCTGAGATGCTCCATCGTCACCAGAGTGAAGAGAAAGCCCAAGAGTCAGCAAGGGGAACAAAGCACATCATAGTTCATTGTGGTATCAAAGACCCCCCACAGAACAATAAGAGTTCCCCATTACGCACCTGTCTGTCTCCTACTAGCTTCAAAGAAAGTTAATCACATGTGTGTGATGTGTGTGTGTTCATGTGCAGGGCCTCGTAGTGATGTCTGCAGAGCTGGAGGAGGTGGTCAGCAGCATCCTGAAGGGTCGCATCCCAGCCATGTGGATGAAGAAGTCCTACCCCAGCCTCAAATCGTTAGGAAGTTACGTCAACGACTTCTTAGAGCGACTGACGTTCTTGCAGGTGACCAAAACAAGAGAACAGCATCAAATAAGAGGGACTCTGCTCTGTTGACCTGAGCTGAGCTATAGGAATCTTACCATTTTTCTTATTTTTGGAGAGAAAAGTGAGCATATTTGGATGAGATGGTGGTGTTAAGATATCACTATGGCTAGTGAGTTTGGTTAGGAAGCTGCATTTGAAAAGTGCACAGGTGTAACAGAGAACGTAACATTTTACTCACCAAAAGTGAAACAAAGAATTATTAGACCGGCTGTAAGTAAATTAACTGTGAATTAAGTTCATGTACTTGCATATATTTGTCTGATCAATGCATTAAAATATTCCAACATGCAGCACAAGGTGATAAACATCCCCAATAAGTTCAGATCAGCTCTTCAGATTACAGGAGCGAGGCCTAGCAGACCGTGTTGTTCAGCCCTAATACACAATATCGATAACTCACCAGGTTAAACTGGAAAAAATCTATGACTACAGTTTTAATGGATGAACATATTATCTAAAACTTTCGGAGAGCAACTTCTGGTTAGTATCTTGCCCAAGGATATTTGGCATGCAGACTGGAGCAGACAGGGATTGAACCACCAGCTTTCCAATTAGTGGAGGACCTGCTCTACCTAAAGTCATCCCTTTATATAAGTCAGGTATTATCACAGCAGAAAATAAAAATAGTAAAGCTGCTTAAAAATTAAATAACAACATAAAAATGTTTTAATAAGGTATTAACCGCATTTTTTATGCATGAGTGTTATGGATGAAAAACTTATGTCATTGCATGGCTGTATAACGATCTGCCTTAAGCTGTGCCACACTTGGCACACTTACACAAGAGTGCTTTATTCCACAGTGGCTTATCAACACGGAGGAGGCCTGGAGATCTACTGTATTATGCATTTTAATCATGAGCAGAGTTGGCACTGGAAACACTTGCAGCCACATGACCTACCATGTGAGTCTGCAAAGTGAAGCGCTTCATCGAACAGTGCTGTCAGTTCCCACGGCAGAAATATCCTCCTCCTGTTAGTACCCACTCAAGTGAAAAGAATACTGTGTGTGTGCGCGTCCACTCATGAGTCCCTAAAACGTGAGCTGGAGAGTGCCGGGTTTCTTATCTGTGACTGCACGTTTGTTTAGGAGATTTTGGTTAAAAAGATTATCCCTGTTAACATTTATGAATATAGAAATCAGGAAAAAATTTGGAAAAATTGAACTCTTGACCCTACAGTGTGGGGATTTGGTGCTTCTGTCGTCCGGTGGGAGGATTTTGTTGGAATGGGTTGGGTCCGCCTGCAAACCAGTACAAAGTTGCCCTAAAGATCGTATTTATCATCTCTTCCAGGAGGACAGTGCCCCCATCCACAGGGACGTGAGGGGTCTTTGAATGATTGGATGGAAATGTTATGATCGCTTTTGTTTGAGGGCTGGGGGTCGCAGGCTACAAGTGTTTTCTTATTATAAGTGATTTCCTGAATTGGAAGGTTACATTTATTTGTTATAAGCATGCTTGTGCTGTAGCTCAGTGTGTGCCGCTTGATTTGTGGTCCAGACTGAAACATCTCAGGGATCAAGTGAAGAATTCAGCTTTCACATTCATTTAAATAACATATGTGTTGTCATTCCTCTTGTTTGTATAAGTCAGGTATTATCACAGGTTAAATTAGCAGCTCAACATAATATTAAACACTGCGGTATTGTACTTTAGTTACCTGCAGTGTGTAATGTTGATCTGGACTTTCTTGTTCTTTTGTGCATTTATTTTTTGACTTGCTTTTCCTCACTGACTGTTATGATTTTAAATTTCCTCTTTTCCTCTGTGCGTGTGCAGGACTGGTACAATAAGGGCACGCCTGCTGTATTTTGGATATCAGGATTCTTCTTCACCCAAGCCTTCCTCACAGGCAGCCAGCAGAACTACGCCAGGAAGCACACCATCCCTATCGACTTGCTGGGCTTCGACTTCGAGGTCCTGGATGACAGACAATACAGTCGGCCTCCAGAGGACGGTAGGATGCTGCTAGGAGAAGGAAAACAGCAGATAGGATGAGGGAGCGTGGCCTTGGGTTAATAGTGTAAGCAGGGTATTAGGACAGGTTTTCTAAAGGACCCTCTCATTAAATTAAGGTAAATAAAAGACACCGGGAAGATGGAGAGCACTTGTAGTAGGAAGGAATCAGAGAGATGAAAGAGGGGAATTCAAAATAAGGTTTCAAAGCAGAGAGCGAAATGAGAGGAACACAAGCAGTGGGTGTAGGAGAAGAAACAAACAGATGAGAAGTGACACAAGGCTGACTGAATACGAGAGAAGCAAAGTATAAAGCGAGAAAG
>VOQK01042240.1:0-12776 GCA_015052645.1 Benitochromis conjunctus | reverse complement strand
AATGTTTCTGACAAGCTTTTTACAAATCCCACATTTTGCTGTTGTCTCATTTTTGACTTGAAAATACAGCCACACGTCGCTCCTTTTCCTCTCTGCCATTCTTCTGTTGTATTTTCTCTGTGTGTGATGAACCTGACCTGGCAACTTGCTTGTTTGTTTGCTTTGCGTCTAAGTCATGTCACATGACGGCACAACATCTAAACACAAGAGGGGGGAGGGGGAGCAAAGTGTGCCTGTAAAAAATATTATGGTCGACAGTATCGAACGCTGCACTAGATCATTTGTAACCTTCACTAAGGCTGTCTCTGTACTGTGATGGGCTCTGAAACCTGACTGAAACTCTTCAAATAAGCCATTTCTCTGCAGATGATCTGGTAGCTGTTTGACAACTACTCTTTCAAGAATTTTTGATATGAGATTGGCCTATAATTAGCTAAGACCGCTGGGTCTAGAGATGGCTTTTAAAGTAAAGGTTTAACTACTGCCAGCTTGAAGGACTGTGTTACATAGCCGATTGTTATGTGAATGCAGTGTGCTTAGTTACAATGATACATCGCTGCGGCTGCAGTGATGCGGACGCTGTACCAGTCCATTGTGGTGAAGAGAGAGCTGAGTGTAAAAGCGAAGCTCTCAATTTACCGCTCGATCTACATCCCTACCCTCACCTATGGTCACGAGCTGTGGGTAGTGACCGAAAGAACAAGATTGCGGATAAAAGCAGCGGAAATGGGCTTCCTCCGAAGGGTGGCTGGCCTCTCCCTTAGAGATAGGGTGAGAAGTTCAGACATTCGGGAGGGGCTCAGAGTAGAGCCGCTGCTCCTCCACATCGAAAGGAGCCAGTTGAGGTGGTTCAGGCATCCGATAAGGATGCCTTCTGGGTGCCTCCTGGGTGAGGTGTTCCAGCCATTTTCCACCAGAGCAGACCCAGGACATGCTGGAGAGATTATATCTCTCGGCTGGCCTGGGAACACCTTGGTGTTCCCCCAGACAAGCTGTAGGAGGTGGCTGGGGAGAGGGAGGTCTGGGCTTCTCTGCTTAGACTGCTGCCCCTTCGACCTTGCCCCAGATAAGCGGAAGAGGATGGATGGATGGATGGATAGTTACAATGAATAAAAGTAAACAGTCCATATTTTAAGTATTATTATTATCAGTCCTAATCCTGCGCACAGGGACAAACAAGGGAATACACTTCCCAACACATACAAGCAACGACAAGAATTACAGAAGCGCTTCACTAACTGCTGTTAGAGGAACAATCCAGCAATCACGGATTCACTGCTGCTTCCTTATAAAGCCGCCCTACAAGCTCACTAGTGCAGGTGCGTGATTAACCGCGGTCAAGTAAGCCATCATTTGTGAGCCGGTCAAGCCAGCCGCCTCTTATTTGCCGCAGAAATTTTCTTGTGCTTCTACACTATTCTTCACAGCAGCGCCTTTTCTCCTTCATTCTCGATTGCAAACATAGACACGCACTCGCATGTACACGCACTCTACTCACACATCCACGCGTGCACACATTGCATTGGGACCATCATGTGCATCATATTCCAAAATTCATTAAAAATCATCCTTGATAGTTGACACCAAACATTACTCCAGTATACGTACTGTACCTCTGAGCCAGGTTTCATCTCTATCCACTGTAATATTCATCAAATACAGTTACTCAAATATTGCATCAAATTCAAAAATTCATGAATAATCATCTTTGATATTTGATGCCAAACTTTCAACACATTCTTACTCTGGGCCACCTACTGTACCTCTGAGCCAGGTTTCATCTCTGTCTGCTGCAATATTTGTCAAAAAATAAAAGAACAATTATGTGTCAAGGCTGGCACTGTGCCTTTTCACAGTTGCACTAAAAAGCAGAAGTCAGGCACATCAGGGAATAATCCAAAAGGCAGTTTTATTAAACTAAAACAACATAGAAAAAATACCGTCAGCAACAATACAAGAAAAAAAAAACGAAACCTTCCACTTAAAAGGGAAAACATACCGTTAGGGTGAACACAACCAAATAAAAAGCTGAATCAGAATCTGAGAAGCTTTATTAATCCGAGAGTGAAATTGAATATTCATACCAGCATACATACAACAGATTACAAAGCAATTGTATAAAATGAAGTAAGGGAATGGAGCTATAAATAGATTAATATAGAGATATTAAAATAAACATAAATATAAACATAGGGACACAAGTATTAACTTTAATGTTTCTGGGATATAATAGATAATATAAGTGTACAGGTGTGCAAGTAAACATTGTGGCATACTAAGTGACAGAGTGCAGTGAGTTATGTTTATTCCAGTTCAATATGTGTGTCTGACACAAGTGGATGAATTAAAAAGTCTCATAGCAGCAGGAAGGAAAAACCTCCTGTGTCATTCCCTCAGAGAGCAGGGTTGAAGGAATCTGTTGCTGAAGATGCTCTTCACATTGTCTGGTGTGTTATGGGGGGGGGAGGAGTCATTGTCCTTGATTGCCAGCAGTCTGTCACTGACCGCCTCTTCCAGGGTGGCAAGCATCAACAACAGCCCCTGCCTTCCTGGTGACTTGCAGTCTGTTTACATCCTTTTCTTTGATGCCTGTGTCCCAGCCTGAAGATTACCAGACCCTTTTTGTAGTCAGTGGGTGTGTGGGCA
The DNA here is from genome assembly GCA_015052645.1 of Benitochromis conjunctus. NCBI lineage: Eukaryota > Metazoa > Chordata > Actinopteri > Cichliformes > Cichlidae > Benitochromis > Benitochromis conjunctus. The sequence continues at coordinate 10,130 of VOQK01042240.1, read as the reverse complement.
GACAACTCTGGCTTGTCACCCAGTCTTAAAAACAGGACACATCAAATGTGATATTAAAAAATGGCATGATGACATAGCCCTCGGTCAGTTTACCGAGCATTTCTCAGTTTTGTACGTTATAGTTCTGTTCATCATATCATTGTTTGTGAGTCCTGGATTATTGGATGTTATGTTTACATTATGTATTCTTTTGTTTTCAGTTCCATGTTGCTTTTCAGTGTCGTTCTCCTTCAGTGTTTCACAAGTGGATGGAACACTTGTGAAACACTCTAGTGTTCAGTCACTTGTCTTCATGTCTGTTTACGGTTTTGTCAGGTTCAAGCTCGTGTGTCTTAGTCCGGGTTTTATTTTGGTGGCCTCTTGTCTCTTTCTTGTCTTTAGTCTGACTCCCACCGTCTTCTTATTCCCGATTTATCCCTGCTGTGTTACGCTGCTGTCTTCAATTCGCCTAATCACCATCCTATTTATAAACCTTGCCAATCTCCCAGTCTGAAGCATCACTTCACCTATATATTGTGTTTCCTGTGTGCAGTGTGCCTTAATTCAATGTTCCCCAGTGTCTCCCAGTTCCAGTGTGTGTTACTACCAGTTAGTTTAGTAGTTTGTCAAATAGAAGAGCTTCTGTTCCTGTAATATTGAATTTTGTTTTAAAAACTGCCCAAAAAACAGAAAAAAGATATTTCAACAACAAACAGAGTATATCACAATGAACATATAATTTGAATGTATACAATTTAATTAATTCTGCTGTTAGCAATTAAATGTTGTATGTATCTAGCACCAAATCACAACAGCAGTTGCCTCAAGACACTTTATGTTGTTGAGTACAAACACAACAATAATACAAAGAAAACCCCAACAATTTAATGACCCCATATGAGCTAACATTTAGTGAGAGTGGGAAGGAAAAACTCCATTTGAAAAGGAAGAAACCTCCAGCAGAACCAGGCTCAGGGAGGGACAGCCATCTACTGTGGCTGGCTGAAGCTGATGGGAAGGAGACAGGACAACATATACACTGTGGAAGAGAGCAAGAGATACATACTAACTAATGATTACATGCAGAGAGGTGTATAAACACAGAGTGTGTGAATAAGAAAAACGATGTATATCATGGGAAGCCCGCATGCGGTACAAATAAGGGAAGATTCAGGGTCACCTGATGCACCTACACTTTTTACGTAGCCTGGCTGCTCCAGTTTATCTGCTGATGGGTTTACCACAACTGGTGACTCGTTCAATTACGGTAAATACAACCACGTCACTATTATGAAAAGACACACAGTCTGTCATCTTATAGTTTTACAACAGCTGAAATCACTCTGTTGTTAATTCGTTTGCTAGATTAGGTACTAGCATACACACTGTGTACACACCTGTTACTCTAATAGTCTGTATTTTTGAATGATTCAGCACTCCTTAGTTTTTGTTATCCATTTTAGACAGACATGAGATCAACTGGACACTCCAGAGGACATGAGGACCGCCCCAGGAACCGAAGACACCTCTGCTGCTGAGGAGTCACCAGCCTCAGAAACCTCAAGTTAACAGCAGCTCAGATTAGAGCCCAGATAATAATAATAATAATGATAATAATAAATGCCACACAGAGCTCCAGTAGCAGACACATCTCTGCATCAAGAAATGTGGCTTCCACAGTCAGCTGACCTAATCCCAGTCAAGATGGTTTGGGACGAGATGGAGCGCAGAGTGAAGGCAATAGGGGCATCAGTGGGAACTCCTTCAGCACTGTTGGAAAACCATTTCAGGTGACGACCTCATGAAGCTCATCGAGAGAATACCAAGAGTGAGCAAAGCAGGAATCAAAGCAAAGGGCGGCTGTTTTGAAGAATCTAAAATATAAAACATGTTTTGAGTTATTTCGTACTGTTTTGTTTACTACATAATTCCATATGTGTTCATTCATAGATTTGATGCCTTCAGTGAGAATCCACAATGTAAATAGTCATGAAAATAAAGAAAAACAGTTAAATGAGACAAACTTTTGACTGGTAGTGTACATCTTTAAAACAGAAATGTCAGTAAAATACATACGAAGTAATATAAATGAAACAATAATGATAATAATAATAATAAGTCTAGTATTGTATTATTATCATTGCTTCCAGACAATGGGTTTTTTAGGTGCTGGTAACATATTGTACCATTTAAAATAAAATATATGTCCAAAAAAAAGTAAAATTACAATTTGTTGCGCAAACAATGCTTTTGTTTGTCTTTTAATTAAATGGGTTAAGACTTTCATGCATATTGTAGCCTGAGTGTTATCTGACGGACGTGTTTGGTGCCTTATCTAAAGAATCAGTAACTTCCCACACACACACATACAAAAGTTGGTTTTATTAATTTATTTGTTTGACTGTGCGCTTTTGTCGCACTTGGTCTTCCATACAGACAGACAGCTCGTCACGCCAGGCTGTAACTTTCACTTTTGATTTGGAGCTGTTTGCGGCACAGCAGGGGCAGTTTGGCTTTTGTGCCTTTGTTTCTTTTCCTACTTCGACAGAAAAAATAAGTAAAAGAGGCAGTCCGGTCACAGCTGGCTGATTTTTGGATCGTAGCGACCAAGTGAAGTTTTTGTTTCTTTTTTGTCAGTCGGATCATGGCTGAGCGCTTCAGTAGTCGCTCGCTAAATGATAACGTAAGTAATAATCTGTTTGTTTTAGCCCGTCTGAGAAGAAACAAGTGGTCCACAGCTGTTAACGCTGTCATTGTTTCTTGGCAGAAGGAAGAAGGCCTGGATCAAGACTCAGACCTGAAGGAGGCCAAGCGAGAGTTGGAGGCATGGAAGGTAGGCCCAGGTCCAGGTCTGAAGTAGCCAGCGTTTTAGTTCAATAGTGAGAGAAGTTCACCATCAAAATACATTTATGGGAAAACGACAGCTGCTCAGCCGGAAGTGTCTTTATACGCGTTTATTCTTAGAAGAAGGTGGTTTGTTTACGGAGTATTGTGAGTGATTTAAATAGTAATTACAGTTCTCAGATCCCTTATTTAAGTCCTGCATCGTAAATGCAAACCCGGAACTATGTTTGTTCTACTGTTCTACAAATAAACGTACTGGACTGAAAAGAGTCCATTTATATGGCCATGTTATAATAAATGTCATGATTTCCATTAATATACATTTAGTAGCATTGAGACATCATTGAATACATTTTATTTACACATTTAAGCTTAAACTTTAAATGGTTACTTATATACTTGACTGGCTGAGGTTTGCAGTAAACAGGGAGAAACCATTAAGCAACTGGCTTCAGCAAGTGAAACTCAGATGGAACGGGCTCAGGCGATGGCTGTGGGGCTATATTTGCTCAACCAAAAACTAAAAGACAAACACGGTTCAGATCTCCTAGAATGTCACTGTGAGTCATGGGGATAGAAAAGAGCCACGGTGAGATTTAGGCCATGTATAGATATGGACCTCTGAGGCCTGCAGTATGAAGCAGCATTTTGTCTTATCCAGGTAACTTCAGGGTTAGCCCCGGGGTCTCTGTACGACAAAGCCAGTCCACTTCTCACCAGGCTACAACTAAATAATAACTTATGCTGTGAATCTCAGCTGGGCCCTATACTACGAGCTTGTTCGACATAGAGGGTTTTTTTTCTATTATCTGGATTCACTTACTTTAATTTGGTGATCAGGATAAATGGTCACATGAAGCTGGATATCAAATCTCAAAGTTATCTCAGGGTTCCTCCTGCACTTTCACATAAAAGGGATGGTGTTGGCAGCATCTGACCAATCTATGGGTCATATGGCTCGTCTTCAACATAATGAGACATTGCAACACTATGCAGCAACACCATGCAGCATGATCTGGTTGGATAAAGGCAGGAACCTTTTCTTTACCCGATTATACAGCACCTTCAGTCTCCAACCAGTGGTCAGCTGCCACCTGGAGCTTACACAATCATAAACATAGAAGAAAAAATGAACGCCACCTCCAGGCATGGAGGAGCAAATTCAATACACAAAAATGTTATCCTGGGTCATAACAATATATCAGGTTTCATTGATGCTGGTGTACTGGCAGTGGGCAGAGGGCGTTTCTGACTTAATACCGGTGTACCAAAAACAGGACAGACTCAACAAAATCCAATCCAACTTTATTTATAGAGCACATTAAAAACAACACAGTTGACCAAAGTGGTTTCCAGTAAAAACAGAGACAACAATTAAAAGATGCAAGAGGAGATAATAAATATTAAAACATGAACACAATAGACAAAAAATTTAAATAAGTACAATAAATAAGGTAAAAATAAAGACAGTTTAATAAAGACAGAGTTTAAAAAATAAATAAATAAAATAAAATAAATTTAACAAAAGATAAGTTAAATTTAAGAACGCCCAAAGGCTGACTAAAACTGACTGCAAGTCAGTGACTCTGATACCTCTCCTAAAACGCCTTAGAGAAAAGGTGTGTTTTTAAAAGTGATTTGAAGATTTTACGTGTTGGGGCCAGCCTGATATGGAGGGGTAACTTATCATCTTCATTATCATAATCATCTTCACCTCACCCAGGGCTTTCAAACATGTGGCCCGCGGCCCGCCAAAGGCCCACTGCATGAAAGCTGCAGCTCCTCATTAATGAGTGAAAATGTAAAATGTGTTGTGGAGAAATCCAGACGAGCTGTTTGAGCCCTGAAACCCTGGCTGACGGCACAGCGACACTTAGAGTTCGGGCTGAAACGCTGCCACCTGGTTGGAAAAGTTTCACTCAGTTTGATGAAAAAGTGGCAGCAAAGAGCACGGACGGTGTCGTAGAGTCTCAGGAGGTTCTCACATGAGATCAGAGAGGTCTGCAGCTGCGGCGAGTTTGACTCGCCTGCTTAAACCAACATGTTTGTGTGGAAGGAGAAAGACAGCAGAGCTTAGGTTTGGACAAATAATCCAGCAGAGGGGACGTTCTCCATCTTGTCTTTATGATCTCCAGGTTGTATCAGGGGATGCTGGTCCACCAGCTGGTCCACATGAGGAGGACAGGAAGCAGACTGAAGCGCGTCCTGAAGACAGATCGGGCCGGTGTGCAGCGGTACCGTGACGTGCTGTCGGCCGTCCGCGGGCTCCGGCCTCACCGGGCGTCTGAACTCTCAGAGAGCGAGCGGACAGAGAGGCGGGCTCTGAACGACCGGACCAACCTGCGGCTGTTCCAGCTGGACGACGACGAGGAGCTCGACGCCCGGGCGCAGGAGGAGCTGCAGCTGGATGATCAGCTGTTCCTGAAAACTCGGTACAAAACCAAGGAGAGAAGGAATCGCTGCAACAAAGTGGAACTGAGCCGGAAGGAGCGCCGAGGCCTCCTCTGACGGTCATCGCTCGAACCGCCGACCTCTCCGTCTGGGTTCCAGCCTCCAGCAGGAACATGTCAGACTCTTTATGTGACAAAGATCTTCTATTTTTAACAATCTGGGTCATTTCAGAGGATTTTTACAGCCTTTTATTGGTGATTTAACAGGAAACATGAATGTAAGTTTAATAAGCAGAAGCTCATCAATAAAGATACAAAAACAAACTCAGCGTTAAATGTTTCTTTTTTTCCTGTCCTGTCTGAAGGAAAAATGGCCAACACATTTATGTTACTGCTATACTGGTCCACTTGTTTGTCACATTTTATTGAACCTTTATTATTATTATTGTTTATTTTGATTTCATTTTGAGGAGAAGAGGGAGAGAGGGGAAAGGCTGTTTGATCACCCGCTGAGAGAAAAAAAGACAACACAGCAGGGAAACCATGGCAACAAGCAACCTCAGCATCAGTAAATAATAACTATTCAGTGTTACTGAGCAGCACACAGCACTGTGTGTGTCTGTGAACACCTGTGTATGTGCGCGCACTTATGTTCGTAAGGTTTCTCCATGTAAGTGTCTAATAGTGGGTGTGGGGAGGCATAGCCCTGCCCTCCCAGGTCATCAGGCAGGCATGGAGGAGACCCCCGAGAGCCCGAGGAGGACCACCGCAGAGCGCCGGACCGACTCCCACTCAGGGCCGTGGTCTGTGGCTCTGCTGCTGGTTTCAGATCAGTCCCTGAGATTTCACACATCTGGATGCTTCACATTGTTGGAAGTGCGTCGGGCGTTTTGCAGTATTTTGGTAGCAGACTGAAGTAATATGACGAAGGTTTCAGGTATTTTATGAAACGGTGCCCACAGGACATCAGAACTCAGTCCGGTGCGTTTGATTCTCGGGTTCATGTTAGGCTCTGGTGCTGTGAAGTACTCCTATAATAACAGCCATAATCCTACTGTAAAGCAGATGCACAATCATAAACAGACCTGATTCATTAATGTGTGCGTCACTTTAATGTCACAGCTGGAAACAGCAGGCTTATATACTGCTGGATAGTTTTAGACTTCATAAAATATTAAGAAATCAACATTTTACAGAACAAAGAACAATATTTACATACAAGCAGAAGAATACAGAAAGTACATAAAAATTGTACTGCAGCTGAGTAACTGTACTCATCAGCTCTGTGTGTCAATCTGAGCGTGCTCAGCTGCGTGAATGAATGACGCGCTGCTCGTGTTTCCATTAAAGACAAATTGATTCTATTTTAGCAAAAAGTGTGAAATTGAGAGCAAAAGTCTGAAGAGGAAGAACAGAAAGAAATAAGAGGAGGACTCCTGAGCTCAGGGTCGTCTCTCCTGCCTCGTTTGAAGCTTCATTACAGACGCTGAAGTGACGGCAGTGAAACACATGAAGGGGATGGAGGCCTTTTTCTTTCTGAAGCAGTCACTTTGAATCTTGACTGTAAATAATGGAATTTGAAATGAGGGGGTGGGAACAGCAGTGTAAACTTCATCCTGCTGCTTTTCGAGCATAAGCCTGAGATTTCCATGCAAACCTGATGTTTCAGGTTTCTTAATAACCACAGTTACAGATGAATTTGACAGTAACATCACTGTGAAGTATCCTGGCTGCGGTTACTGTTTCATGCAAACCTGACAGCGCAGCGGTTCATCATCTCCAGGTGCTCCAGCTTCCTCTCACAGTCCAAACACATGCATGGAGTTCACTTTGGCCTCCACCCCCCTCCTCCCCATGTGTTTGTATCTGTTGCTGCTTTTTGTGTGCAGCTGGCGCCATGCTCAGGGTGAGGTGCCCCCCCCTGGTGTGGATGCCATGATCTACAGTTTGTTCTGCTAAAGCAGGCTTTCTCCGTGCTCTCAGTGTGAAGTGTTAACAGCAGCTGTTAAACTCTGAACATCACCCTGCAGGAATAAAAACTACTTCCTGCTGAGTTTCCTCTGCTGTGTGAACTGATAACCACGTGCTGGTTGTATCAGTGTGCTTTGCTGGAGGATCCATGGTTACCTCAGTAACGTCTGCTGCAATAAGTGATGCTTAATGTTACTGCAGTCACAGAAATCCTACACAGGGAGAAGGAAAGCAGCTCCTCTGGATCACAGCAGTAAACAGAACGAAGATGGATTTCATTTTTCATTCTATGGGACAGATTTACTGCAAACATGTGCTGTAATAATAATGCAGTAAAACCAACATTCAGCATCAATCACTGCCTCAAAGATGCAGTGCGAGCTCAGGCAAGTGTTCGCCTCTGAAACAGCGAGGCCACGCAGACAAACGACAGGAGGCTGAAGGAGAATCTGCTGTTCATATAACTGTGCAGGAGCTTCTGAGGAAGCAGCTGCAGGTGTATCCAGAGGAGATCCGAGCAGACTGCCCATGACTGTGAAGTCTGTGACAGCTGACTGTACGACGTGCAGGAGAGCATCCCAGCAGACATCAGTGTGTGCACGCTGAGCCGCTCACTCTCAGTGTGTGAGTAATGGCTTAAAGTGATGATGATAATGATGATGACATCACAAACAGAACAGCTGGAGTCCTGTTTTATTTCCTCCCTGAAAGCAGGAACTTGTTTTACTGCCACAGTAAACCCTAACCCTACTGGTTACAGCTCAGCTGCCTCTCATCTACATGTATCCATCCAGGTGTTTAAGTGATCGGATGCTTTATGTGACTCGGGTTCACAAATGCATGCTGCAACCACTGGACACAATAAGAGGCCTGGACCTCCATCGATCACTGGAGCTGTGAGTGGTCAGTGAGCGTGGTCGCCCTGGATGGAGATGCACCAGAGTAAGAGTGTCATGCATAAACTCTGCTCTACGTATGACGATACGGCGACTGCTCTGTATGAAAGTGTATCAAACTGCTTGATAAACTAACATCAGACCTGGCTGGAAGAACATGGAGCCACACACCATGATGAAGCTCGCGTAGCTTAGAAACGTTGGGCTGGAAGACCAACGCAAGGCCCAGAATGTGAACAGACAAAAACGTCAGATAATAAGTTTGCCGTGTGTTTTGTAACTGATATATGACAAATGCTGAGAGCAAATGCTTTGGCCAGGAAAAGGCTGAGTTTCCAAAACTCTGTCACATTATTATGAGACAGAGTTTTGGAAACCAGTGGAAGCTCTTAATAATAAACCATCTCTACCATCAGCTGTTGGTATAACCCATGATTCTAGTAACAGTACAATTTTAGCTTGTTTTTTGACTCACATTTGTCACCATGGTGATATCAGTTTCCACTAATTGCTATGATGGGTGTGGTTTCACCTTACCTGGGTAGGAAAATGGCAGGGTGGGCAGGGCTCAGGTGCTTTCCGTTGAGCGTCTCTGGTCGTGGCTCTTCAATCAGCCGTCTGTCTGTGAAGAGCGAGCGGTCCGAAGACCCTCCTCCGGCCGTCAGTACTGAACCCGGACCCTCAGACACACAGTAAGAGCCTGTTTGTGCTGTAAGCTGATGTGAAGATGATTCATGTCAGCTTCACTGAGCTGCTGCGTTGACGTGACGATGTTCAACATCAGTCGGCCTGTGTCACCACCCAGCATGCTTGTGAATAGCTTTCATGGTTGTTGTCACTTATTCCAGACAGCTTCCCAAGCTGTCCACACCACCACACCACACTCCTTCCCCCTGGGTGAGTTGCAGCCGGCCTCCCTGCCACTGCCCCACCACCCCTCCTCTGCAACTGAGCCAAAGCCCACAGCTCCTCCACCGTCTGCAAACATCGAACTCACTGAGAAACACATGAAGGACTTCGTCTGTCTGAGTGTGCATACATGTACAGCTGAATATTACCAGAGTCATACGTTAGAGCCATAAAATCCCAGATCACAGTTACTGCAGAGCAGTGATTGACCGTGGTGCTGGGGATCAACGTTAACATCTTCAGCTTTATTTCTGCTGTTTATGACACAAAATGATGATCACAGAAAACAAAAAGTTCTCAGATTTATGAAGAGAAGTTTGACATACAATCAAGTTTTAATTATAATAACTTCAAATCCTTTAATGAACTCTGTGCAGTTTAATCCAATCACAAACTGATCTGATAATTGTAATTATACTCATCGTTGAGGTCGTGCTTATAGCTGCTGAACATAAAATGATGCTTCTGTAAATGTGCTGGGCTCAGTCAGTAAAACCCTGAAACTACGACCTGAACACGATTTCATACAGTGTGGCTCTAAATGCAACGCTGTAATTCTCATCAAAGTTGAAACATAATGTGGAATATTTTACTTAAATCAATTCAGTTTTAGAAATAAAACAAACACTGAGTTTATACATATGAGAAATGCAAACTTTATAAATCATGTAGTGTTGTAAAAAGGGCACCGACACAATTTAATGTCAGCAACACATTTAAAAAAGTTATCACTGGAAAACTTTGTAACTCTAAAAATTAACTGGTCTGTATTTGTGTGTGCATGTGTGCGTGCGTGCACATTCAGTAAAAGGACTAGATGTTACACTCCCTGATGATGCATTGCTTCAAACAGAGAAAGTCTTGAGGGATGGCTGCTATGAGGAAAGGCACATCGCTGTGTGCCTCACCTTCACAGGGTGTTTTGGTCTCTTATCACAAGCTCTTCTGCCAGTTTTAGTTTCTTTTTACCTTCCTTGGTTAGGTTTAGGGATTGGAAATCTGATCTAGATTATAATATTAAAATTTTGGGACACATCATCAGTGGTGGACGTTGGATTCTCATCCAAGGAGGCCCTGCCAGGGTTGATCAGGCCCCGGAGTGCGTCGCTGGTTTATGTTAAATTGTTATTTCTTAGGTAGA
>VOQK01042238.1:21874-37447 GCA_015052645.1 Benitochromis conjunctus | reverse complement strand
AATTTCTTTTTGATGTTTTTTTCTTTTTTTTTTTTTTGTCCAGTGTTGGTCTGAGTTTGTGGTTAGTAAGTTGCACAGGTGTCAGCCCAGAGACTGACCTTAGTTTTGTTTCCCAGAATAACTTTACTTGCTTGTGGTGTGGTATGTGGCACACCGAGGATGACTCTGTGTTATGTGTCACTCAGCTGGTGTTTCTGCATTCTGGTCAGCCGCTTTTATACTGTCCCACTGTTTAACACGTATCCTTGACTCTTCCTTGAGGGTGCAATCAGTGCAGGCAGTTCCTGACTGGTTTGCTCACTTCCATTACGAAGAGAAATCACTCTTGGGTGTTTCCAGTTTGCCTCTGTTGAAGGGACTTAATATGTGACTGTTCTTTCCCATTGCATGAGAAAAACACGAGGGAAGGACGGAGTTGCCAAATTCAATCATGAGAAAGACTTTCAAAGCACTTTATACTTCAATTTCGTGGAGATACAGATACAGTAGCAGTTTCCTTGATCCTTCCTTTCCTTAAAATACTTCCCTGCCTAAATATGGGAAATTATCAAAATGCAGTTATTGACTAAATGTGTCCTTGGCAATGTTCGGTCCTCTGAAGTGGTATTAAAGAGAAAAGGGACATCAAAAGTGTACCTGTGTGGAATCAGACCAAGAAACCGTCTCTAAATAAAGGTTTCCAAGCATGCGTAGGATAGGAAATCAAAATTCATCATACCTTTCATATTTGAAATGATTTGATGACATTTAAAACTCAAAATATTGTATTTATTCTAAGAATATATTTCTTTTATAACACTTGCACGTTGTATCAAATATAGTATATAGTGCAGGACACAGTAACCAGAGAATTTGGGTATAAAACTCTAAATTGACATGTTAATCCTCCTTTGTTTGTTTTTGTGAACTAGTCTTCCTTGAATCCAGCTGCAAAGATAAAGCCAATCTGTGACATCAGAACAAGACTTCAATGAGCTGTAAAGTGGAAATGTATCAGATATGGACATTTATTATCCCTGATATTACCTAAATTGTGAAAAATGAATTAAACAGGCTGTTTTATTTTTTAATGAAGTGTTTTACAGTGAAATGGCAGTGAAGCTACGATTGTTAGACGTGAAAAGGGAAATGTTGCACAGTGTGTGGGAGTCCTGTATTCCAGGCAGGTTGACTCTATGTATTTTGATTAGCCAAATTCTAATTTACTAAGGCTAGCAGCCAAAGGCTTGTATTAGATTAGGCAAAGGTGGACCTGTCCTTGTCCTTAAATGAAGGTTTGTCAGTGATTAAGTGGGTGCCTAGACACCACGGTGACTGTGCATTCTGCACTGCACCCAAGGTTGCCACATAGCAAACTGTGAGAGTGGCACTTCAGGGAGTGCTCATGGGATTACCAAGTTAGGTCTCTCTCTCTTTCTTTTTTTTTCTTTTGAAAGCTGCTAATGAAGTGTGTATCCAAAAGAATTTTATTCTGTGGCCTTCACCTTCAAGAAAAGTGTTGGGAATATTGCTGTCTTATTTTAGAAACTGAAACTCATGGTGGATATTGGAGAGAAAGTATTGTATGTGACAGTTTAAAGCAAATGTATTTCTGTTTGTTCTTGAGTAAAGAGTTGATATTTTATTTTTCCTGTTAAATCTGTTAGTATTTGGGTAAACACATGGAGCCCCAAAACTGACAAACCTAATGATTCCCAAAAGTAGCATTGTTAGTGCAATACTGCTTACTGAATTTAAACGGGATGTCACTGCTGCAACAAGTAGTTTGTTAAATTTCTTTGTTCCTAGACATTCTGCAGTCAATTGTAAGTGGTATTATTGCAAAGTGGAGGTGTTTAGGAACTAGAGTAACTAAGTGAGCCATTAAGTGGTGGAAGACGTTACAGAGAAAAAACCTCCTCTGGCATTCACATCAGTACAAAAAAGTTGTGTGCCGGGAGCTTCGTGGCATGGGTTTCCATGGTTGAGCAACTCTTGTAGGTGTAATGTGTAGGTTGCCCAGTACTTCTGTCCCAACAGTCTATATTTTTTTGGGTTCCTAAATCTTTTATGATATGAAGCTAATTATCGCCCGGTTTTTACGACTAGTGCACAAATTTTCACCAATTGTGCACAAGAAATTTTGTCAAATTATATTTATAAACAAAGAATTAATCTCTTGTGGAAAAAATGAGCAGATATAAAGCTTTTTTTTCATAAAACTAATTTACTTGGTTAAACTTTGAAAAGCTAACATAACAGTCTAAATGCTAGCACAAAAATAGTCTTTTGCAGTCTGTCACGATGTCAAATGGCAAACTGTAGATTGACTATTACTAACTCACTTTGTTTTTGAAAACCTGTTGGCAAAAGGATAGATTGATTAACACTCCTGTTTGTGCACTGGCTGGCGTAGTTTCATGATAAAAATGTACAGCATTAGCTGTTTAGCTAGCGAACAATGCTTGTGGGCAGTGTTTTCAGCTAAGCTAGCCACAAAGCGCTCTAAATTACTCCACAAGTATTATATGAATTCCAAATTAGTCACTGCCAACAACAAATACTCATCCATATTTATTATGTATGCATTAGGAGGATTTAACACATGGAGAGGAAAATGAGATGTCGATAGGTCAAAAAGCCTGAGTGTAGAAAAACGAGCACATGATTTAGTGAATATTAGTAAAATGAGAAAACCACAGCATACCTGACTGAAATAAATAACTTTGTGTTTGTTTTACTGAAAGTTACAGTATTTATATGTATGTAGAATATTCCTGCATTCAAGTTAAAATGAATCTTTTGCTACCTTTTGGCAGTTTGAGGGCTCCGTATGAACTAAAAGTGGGAAACAAGTGTAATTTTTGCATGAGAAAGTTTAGTTGTTTTTTTTTTTATGTTTTATGGTGGCTTTTCCCTGTTTTTGAGTAAAGCTACATGTGATGGTAACCATAAGCATCAATGCCATAGTCGATTCACATCACATTGCATTTCCCTTACTCATACTGCAGCGGTGTTAAAGAAATCATAATGTGTACTGTTATTTGCTGACTCTCTACTTTATAATGTTAACACTACGACTTAGTTAACTCTGGTGTACAAAAGCCCATGTGTAGGCAGTAGTCGTCACGTTCAGCTATGATAAAATACTAAAAACAGTACAAGGACAGTAGTGTCTAGAGGTGCTAATAACATTAGACTGTATTTTCTGTCTTTTATTGTATTATTGACTAGTGTTTACTGTCTGTAACACAACAGAGCGTAGTGAAATCATTTCAATATTAAACAGTATAGATATATTATTGCAAATTCAGATGCGTGTTTGTGTTTTTTAAATATTTTTTATATTTCTATTCAATTCTGTCATATTTCTGTTTTCCAGCAGCGCTTTTTTGAAGGTAAGCATACAATAACTTTGCTGCCATCTGTTGGGAAATGCTTATATTTTCCAGTCGCATTTAGCCATTGTTTAATATTTTGATTTTTTCCACACAGTGCAACAGATGTCTTTAAAAAAAAAAAAAAGCATCATCCACAGTATTAATTTGTCATAATTAGAAAAGATACAACAAAAAAAATCAAATGTGTAAAATCAAACAAACACACTGAACACACTGAGCTGAATATTGATGTCTGTGGCCCTGAACCATTCTTTTGGACTCTGGTTTCTGTTCATAAACAGGGACTGGAGGGGGTTTTACATCTTGGTGAGACGCAGGGTATTCAGTCGCACCCCCAAAACTGTAGCCCCTGAGGCGTACTTGATCTCTCTGAGGATCCCATTCCACTTCTTCTCCATCTCATTATACCTGAGGAGGTTAAGAGACAGTTGTCATTGTTTTTCCCAGGGCTCCTATCTCACTCATTTGTGTTTAAAGCTTAAGTAATTATATATCCACTATGAACTGAAGCAGGACTGTGGCATGGACTGCAGGACTGTAGTATGTTGGGTTCCTTTTAGCCATGGATTCAAGGTAAAAGTCAGACATTCATTCACTGAGTAACATTTTAAATACTAACACTATTGAGTAAATACTAAATATGATTGAGATTACAGTTGTGCAAAGACAATTTAACAGTTGAAATAACTAATAAAGAGTCTGTTACGATCCACCTCCAGATGTCGTTCATCTCTTTAGGAAGAACCTCTTCGCTGTCCTCTAAAGGCATCATGGCAAAACCTCCAACAGCGTGGAGGGAACCAGCCAACGACACGAGATTCAGGGAGCTACGTTCCTGAGGAAACGGCACAAAGTCTGACCACCTGCACCGCGTTAACACACACACACAAAAAGATGTTCAGTTAGATGAACCGTTTAACCATAGCTTTATTACATTTGATTATGATGTGTTTTAACTTTACACACTGTGTCCTTTACAACAAATAACTAAAAACACACTGAAAAGAAAAAGAAAAGTAATGTAAAATTGGGTTTATTTGCATTGATGTGTCTTTGAATATGCATTGGATACTTTCCTTACTGATTCTAAGAAACTCACTTGTTGGCAGCGATATCATACACCTCCACAGTGTCTGTCAGGCCGTTGTCAGTGACGCCTCCTGCCACGTATATTTTGTTTTCATGAACGGTGGCTCCACATAAGGAGCGTGCATGCTTCATAGGCGCAAGCTCCTTCCATTCAAACCGCTTGGCGTCATAGGCGCACATCTTCTTTAGACAGCTCCTTTTTACAAAAGGGACAAAGTACGCACGATAGTGACCTCTGAGATCAAGAAAATCATCCCGCTTTAAATCCTAAAGCCTTTTAGGGTCACACTTGTAATATGAGCATTAATATTTTGCATGAAGGGTGTACTCACTTGTTGTCTCCCTTTCCTCCAATCACGTATACAGTGTCATTATGAGATAATGTTGCATGGCCGTAAACTGAGTATGGAATCGGCTCTGACTCGCCCCATTTAAAGGAGCTGTGAATGACAAAACACACGAAGAAATTAATTAGTCAGGATGACAAACTGAGTGCTTTTCCCTTTAAAATTTCATACATGAACTCAAGGCCGTACTCACTGTCTGTCGTATACCAAAACTGAATCCAGCATGTGCTCCTGCTCCTTCAGCTCCTTTCCTCCCAAAACAAAGATGGAGTTCTCAGCCTCGCCCATTCCAAACAGAAAACGGGGAGACGGAATGGGCGGCATGCCGAGCCAGTCGGTACTGACCGGGTCGTACTGTGGTCACAGGAGTCAAACATTTGCAAATGTTTAAGTTTATGCCACCTGAACTACAATGTAGACACACCACCACATAAAAAGAATATCTTATTTGAGGGTTTTTTTTATTTTTCAAAGCATCTAAGAATCGGGGGCAAAACTGCAACTGGAAGTTTTTCGTCTTCTCTGCCTTCTCTACAAAATTTGTCTTGACGTTCGCCTACCTGCAGGAAGTATGAGCACAGTGGATCCTCCTTGTTCTGTTCATCAAAGAATAATCCTCCGGCCACAAAGATCTGGTTCTCCTTGGTCACCAGGCTGGCGTGGTTTTTGGGAATCTGTGTGGAAAGTGATGCCAGAAAGCAGTCGTTCCCCGATGGGTCGTAGGCCACAGCGCCAGCATCATTAACCATCAGGATCAAGTCTCTGACAAACATCCCAAATCGAAGGTTATCGTTTAGGATGCTCGGGAGAAGGCCCTCTTCCTCATCTTTATCTTCACTCTCTCCATCATTCCCTGCTCCAGCATCCTCCTCCTCCTTGCTTTTTCTTTTTTTAACTTCTGGCATTTTTCCAGCGTGGGCATCCTTAACCAGCTGGAGTTTCTGCTGCAACTCGGGGTTGGAGGAGATAAGTTTGTGTTTCTCCACTTTTTCTTTCAGATAGCCCTCATTGACAAGACGCAAACGAATGCAGTCCAACAAACTCGGCAGCTCTTTCTCTCTGGTCTCTTTGTCCCGGGACACCCAGTTCATCAAAGCTTCAAAGACCTCCTCTTCTGTCTCTACGTTTAGATTGTCATTTGACAAAATGGCGGCCAGCTCACTGGGGAGCAGCTGTAGGAAGTCCTCATCTCTGGAGATGAGCTGAAAGCGCTCGCAGGCGTAGTTTCGAGCAGAGATGGCCAATCTGGGACAGTCCAGCATCAAGCCGAGCCTGAAGACAGCCAGACAGTTGCTGAGGCTTAGGCGCTTTTGTAAGAAAGACACGCATACAGTGAAAATTGAAGGGATCTGGTACATATTAGCGACAGCAAAGATATCCTGGACGTTCTGCTCGGTCACGTTGATTTTGGAGGTGTACAGGTACTTCACGATGAGCCCCATGACACCTGGCTCCACATCCTCCAGGATAATTTCCCTCTTTTTGCTCTCGTCCAGGTCAGAAAGAAAGATGGAGCGGAAGTATGAGCTGCAGGCACACAGAACGAGCCGGTGGCAGGGAAACTCCTTGTCTTTGATCTTCAGCACACAGTCAACCAGCTTATCATTCTCCAGCAGGTCATACAGGCCATCCTGGAGTAGAGTCTGCTGATACAATCTGGGCTCGTCTGTTGGGTTTGCAGGCAGAGCCATCGTTCCTGGCAGGAGTATGAAGAGCCTTTCAAGGGCTAAAAAAGTCTAACAAAACGGATCTCCTCTATAACCAAGCTGTTCTAGTTTCTAGCCTGGAAAGAGGATTTAAAAGAGTAGTCAGGCACACCAGAGACAGCCCACTTCCTCAGCTGTCCTGACCCTTCAACTGAACTCCAACTGGAGGTTTATTTATAGATTGGGTGCTCGGTGTAGAGCAATGGGCTTTATTCTGGAACATGAAATGTAATATCCATGCTTCCCCTTGTCCCACCTCGAACTCCACACCGACCCACTCCCAGACAGCTGACATACTGCTTAATGGGCCATGAGTCATGGCGGACCCTGGAGTACATAGTTTAGTAGGCTTCTCTGAGGGGGTCATCTTAGCATTTTGTTGCATTACATACATGTGACGATGACTCCGCGGAAAACACATGAAACTCTGAAATGACTAATAGATTTATTTTAATACACTGAATGTTTAACATAGTGTTCTTGTTCATTTCAAAGAGACAATTACAAATAAGGAATTGTCACGTGTTAAAATAAAGTTTGCATCTGTTTTGATGTCAGGAAACTGGTTCATTCAGGAAACATTTAAAAAAATATTCATGTGAGAATGAGCGTTGTCATTCCAGATCTGAACAATATATTTATTCAGCTGTCTCTGCCTGGTAATTAAAAGTGGGGTGCACAGTTTGTCATGCACTCTTTCTTTTAGACATGCTAGTTGCTTCGCTCTTTTAGACCAGTCTTTTTGCTAAGCCAACGGGTCTCAGTTTATTGGTAATCTGATAGGCTGCCACTACCACTGTGAAAATTATTCCTAAAGAGCTTAATTAGTTTTAGTGTTGCCAAGAAGCAATTTATTTTATTTGAACACAACCAAAACTGAAAAGGGAAAGCATAAAATAATCATATCAACCCAGGTTCAATGGTGCATGGTGAGTGGCCCGACTTATCAATTCTTACTAATAAGATGACAAATGAATAAGAACCAAATGAACATCTAAACATTTTGGTTCATAATCCATGTTGTGGTGTCATCTTCCCCAAAAAATACAGGTAATTCCCTAAATTAAACAAATTTGTATGAAAAAACCTTTTTAATTACCAGCCCAATTTACCTTCATGTATTAGATAAAATGGGTGATTCATTTCAGGTAAAGTGGGCCACCCTCTGAGTTGACTTTAGTAGATCTTTTGAAGGTTCCCCTTTTTAAAAATGGTTTGATATATGATATATGATTTTTTTTTCTCCATGTTTTACATACCATTTTCACATTTTCCATTTTAAGTGTTTGTATGTGTTACATGTTATTTTTCACACTAACTGGAAAAAAAGGATGAAAGAAACATGTTGATATAGAAGTGATAAATGTGACAGACGTCAAAAGTGTGCTAAAAATACAACCAGTGAGTAGAGGAGAGGATGAGAGGGGCTTTAGTTGAATACAGTAGGACAGATGAGAAAATGTGTGGCCAGTCGCATTTCTTCATCGAATTTAACAATGTTTTCATGTTGCATTTTTTATGAAACTATTGTTTAATGCAATGTTATACTGTTATATTATTAAATTTAAATGATCTTACGATTAATTAGCTTTGTTTTATTAGAATTTTGCAGTTTGAATGGCCCATTTTTGCTGATCAGCTGAACCATTTCACCCTGAACACTGCTCGTGTCAAAAAACGTGGGGCAGCTAATGTCTCAAAACCTGTAGAGGCTCAACACATATGTGTTATTACATCAATTTAACATAAAAATATTAAGAACATTTCCAGTAATCATAAAAACACAGTTAAATGTCATACATTTTTCTTTCTGAGTGACCCAAGTGATTAGCCAAAATTACCTGGTAAATTTGCCGTAACAAAAATAGGGAACTTCGGCTCTTTGATGTCATTAAATGCATTTTATTGCCTTGTTCTGGTCAGAGAAGTGATTCACCACAGGTGTCTGTAGCACTCCCCCCCCCAACAGTATTCAAAGTGTTTTCCATGTGGAAGCATCAAACAGGATTTCAGTGACAAAGTTCTGATGTAATGCAACAGAAATGGCTCACAGTCCTATGACAAGACTCCACACTGACTCATGTAGTGTAAAAAGCGCAAACAGTTTCATCAGAGAGAACAAAAACCTACATAAACACACAAAGTACAAATGCTTTCACTAATCTTTGAAGTTTACTTTTGCACTAGACCAATCACAGTCCCGACAATGTAGTTTTAGTCCTGGTTAGTATACAGATGTACTTCACAATATGTTACAGTAAATATTCATTTACTGTAATTTGTTTTTCATTAAGGTTTAAATTCTGCTTTAGGTAAAAATACTTTTAATGTAATTTTATTTACAGTGAGGTTCTCTGCATCCATTCAAACTCATAATACTGTTAGCATTTGGACAGAACTCACATTTTTCATCATTAGAACCATTCGTTAATATCAAATATCTACTCTGCTTTTTCTTTGCTGGGATCTGCGACTGGCTGAGCTGCAGTGGGTGCAGTTGCAGAGGTGGTAGGACTGGTAGCAGCGTTTGGAGGCGGTGCCGGTGGGAGTGGATCGGGATCGTCTATGAGGGCCTGTCTCCTCTCTTGCTCCTTGATCACTTGAATCAGACAGTAGGTCACAAACATGACGATGATGGTGGTTATGGGGAAGCCTGGGAAGGTAATTCATTGTTAATAAGCTGGTAAGAAATGGTAATGTTCCCTCAAAATGAAAAACCAAAATCACCTTTGAGAAGCATCCGTTTGGCAACCAACTTAGCAAAGTCCAAACTGTTCAAGGCCAGAACGTTGTACAACACAATGCTCCAGAAGTTGAAAGTGTTGAAGATGGCTCTGATGCGCCGAGACATCGCTTCTGACATTGCCATCTGCAAATCATCATTTATATACGACAAGCACATTAAATCCCGTATCCCTTATAAACCGCTTATTGATATGTACAAACAAACTCATCTAACCAACCTCAAAGGAGGTAAATGGCTCCATGGAGAAGAATTTGGCTGTCCACAGCTCAAAGTTTAGACCAAAACAGTTCAGGAAAGCCCAGATCAGGACTACCTGACAGGGTCCCAACCAGAGGATGGCGATGCCGAAGGTGCACAGTGTAGCCACAAGCTCCTCCACCACGTTCTCATGCTTTCCACCCAGGTAATTATACACATACCTGTGGATTAGGGCATTCATCAGAACCTCTGCTTTTCACATGAATAACATGACTTTAATATAGCTGGCCTTTTTGAGACACTCACTTGCACAGCCAATCGTTGATCCCTCTGTCAAAGTGACTACAAAGCAAAATCAGCTTTAGTACTACAGAATAATACCATATGTACACCTGGAACTAATCACACGTGGTCAAGTGTCACTCACGTTTCAGCAAACACATAAAGCATGGTGATGCATTTTGGTGGTTTAGGAGGGTCAAGGTGATCCAGTCTGGATACCGTGTTGATGACTCCAAACATCACAGCTGCTTTCACCCAGTCATACACCAGGTTAAAGTAAGCCAGACCCACTGGAAACAATGCAGTGACATCAGTTCTGCTGTAAGTTTCCTTTCATCTCAAATAATTGAAATTAAAACTGCAAATTTTTCATGTCAATATTTGTTTGCGTAGAGTCAAAGCTTTCAAGTATATTTTAATGCTCGGTTTTCTTTTTTGCTTTTTTTAGATGCCGTTGAGATTAAAAATATTAAAACGGGAATTTTCGGGAAGTGGCACAGACCTAGAGCCCAGTCAGACAGGTGCTTCATCAGCTTCATGTCAGTGGGGATGGTGAGGATGTACATGAAGTGGAAGAGGGTGTCCACTACAATGATGATGGTAAGGTGGATCACACCCTGCAGGTTGATATTCCACATCTCTCGCTCTTTCCTGGTCAGGTCACACCTGTTGACCTGCAGAGGGCAGCAAACACATGTCACAACTACGGAGAAAGCCAGAAACCTTCAGCCTCAGCAGACAGGAGCACTGTTATTTAGGGATACTTTATACGTCAGGCTGATTTTTTTTTTACTGATGTAGACATAAATGTATAAAAACTTAATATTACATTAGTGTGTTCTAAATATCTTCATGAAAAGTGACGAGAAGTAAAAGAAACCATCAATTTTAGGTCAGATAGGGCTCTAAATCCCCAGCAGCGATCGTTATACTTAATAATTTAGTAACCTTGGGGAAGCACCTTTTTTCTGTGTGTGTAGGATGTATTGCTTTCTTTTAAGATGGCACAGGGATTTATTATAAGAATCTAATTCAACTTACTTGAACATAAAATTGATCAAAAGTCATGATGGGCCCGAAATAGAAGAAAGGGAGGTAGAAGTTGTACTGGAGCAGCTCCAAGATGTTGTAGTTGCCATCTTTTCTTTCACAGTTCTCCAGAGCAAAACTCATACAACGCATGATTGTAAACCCACATCCTCCATAGAAGAAAACAGGACGCAACTCAAAGTCCCCTTCCACAAAACCTGCCTATGTAGAGAAGACATGGGGAATCGACCATGAGAAATGTATAGATAATACGCTGAGGTGTTTGGGTGCCAGCAGTTTACCTGCCAGGAAATGAAGGGTTCACACTTGAATGTAGCCAGCGTACAAAGACCAGTGACGAAGCAAAGCCAGCGGATTTTCACTAAGGAGATGCTGTAGAGCAGGATACAGTGGGAGAGGATGAGGGTGACATAGGTCCAGCCCATGCTGGTCCACACAGCAAGCAGGCCATACACCATATATACCAAGGACCTATACTGTGGGACGGAAAAATGGTGTCACCATAAGATAGTAAGTTGTGGTCACAAGTTTTCATACATTCATCATGGGCATGAATATCATCTTTAATGAGTGAAAGATGCATACAGGATGAACCCAAGGGATATAAACTTGCTCCAAAATCAACATCTCTTAGCTCAACTGAAATTTACAGCAGCCCACATGGACAAGCCAAATGTCTTACAGAGAAAAGGTTTTATGCTGAGATAAGAAAAAGATTGAGCAATCTGCCCACATATACAAGAGGTATGTTTGGAGGAGTAAAGTTGAGGCTTTCAAACCTAAGAACAATGTACCAAGTGTCAAGCATGGTGGCAGTAGCATCATGTTCTGGGGCTGTTTTGGTGCCACTGGTACTGATACACTGCACAAAGTGGACGGAACAATGAAGACTGACCACAACCTCCAAGTTCTTAACCTTCACCTCAACAACTAAATGGTTAAAACTTAGAAGCAATTGGGTTTTGCAAAATCTAAACTGATTTTCCCAAGAAGAGTGGTCAAATATTCAGCCAGAATCATGCCAGACATTTACTGGTGACCAGAAGCATCTGGTTGAGGTGTGCCTTGCTAAAAGATCGTTAACCAAATATTAGTTGGGGTGTAAATTAAAACTTGTGCACCCAGTTCTTGTTTTTAAGGTCATTAAAGATGTAAGCTGTTAGATCATACCACCCTGGGAAAAGGGCAGCTCAAAGAAATTATTAAAAGCTTAAAATTACCAACCTTTTAAAAGCTATGGAACAGAAAATAATTAATTTCATACAAAATCTCCCCAGTAAATATGGTTTTGTCAACCTGCTGTTTACCAAATGATATAAAAGTCACTGTGCAATGTTGTAAAAAACATAAACTGTGATCAAAAAGATTTTGAAGTTGCTAGATAATGATGAGAAATAAACTTGGTTTCATTGCAGTTCAGTGCTTCACTCAGATTATTAACACTAGCAGTAAATATTGGATCTGTCCTACACTACATTAATCCGACTACAGAAGCTCAATGAAAACAATCCATCAATCTGTCAGGAGAAGCACCTGTGGAGCCAGCATGGAGCAGATCTTGGCAAACAGCACATGACCAGAGAGCGCAAATATGATGTGGTCTCTGAAGGTGGAAAACCACATCAGCCACTCAAAATCTGCTGTTTCCTGTAGACCAGCGAGCACAACAATAAATATTAGAAACACTTTTGCAAACAAATGATAACAAATGAGCTGCATTCATTTTTCTTACCATTTTCCTCCCAAAGTAGTACCATCCTGGCTTCACGCTGGTTTTGAAAGTCTTTCTGTTTGTGTTGGCTAACAACGGGACAATGGGGGGAAAAAATGACATTTTATAGTTTGGTACAGCAGCCAAGAGTTTTTGTGCAGCATGCTTTATTTTCTTGCCCTTGAGTGCAAATGACAAACTTTGCTAGAGTGACAGTGAAACAAATGTAGGCCAAACAGAGGGCCTGTTTTCTTCTTGTGCTCGGTGGTATTAATACCAACACCTGTTCTCCTCAGCGTGGTCTACATAGCTTAGACTCCTCAACCTTACACTGTGACACTTCCCCTATATGTATACTTCACATTGTATTGTCTGTACGTGACTCTGCTACAGTCTCAGATGAACCTTGCATTCAGAGGAATCTATGTATGCTTATCTGGAGAAAAGAGTAAGATAATTTAGTCAAGCTTTGTTTTTTATGATTTAAACTGCAAGATAATTTGCTTATAAAATATAGATAGTCTAGGATAAAGTCACTGAATATGATTAGCTAGTACTTGATAGCTATTTATATGTTATAAATATAAATAGCTATCCTTTAAATAACATGATCTTCTTGGTAATTTTCTATCGCCTAGTCCTGTGCTGGTTCACCATATTCAGTACACATTTAATTAATGGTCACCTCTGGCTCAAAAATCATAACCTAGACAGGCTGGTGGTGTAATAACACTCCATATGATCACTCCATATAATCTTTCTATCGATTAGCTACTTGGAGGGCCTCTGCCAACCAGCGGTTTGTCTGGAGTTTGACAAACCTGGGATGCAACACGATTGAGAAATACATTACAGACTGTCCCTGCCATTAGGTAGCACAGTCATTCTAACCACCATTAAAGGTTTCTCTAAGGCTGGCCATTTTATCACACTACCCAAGCTTCCTTCAGCATTGGAGACTTCCCAGCTATTTACTGGCCATGTATTTTGCCTCATTTGGATATTTGGACATTGTTTCACACGGAGGACCCCATCGTATGTGGAAGGAGTTCTGCACATCCGTCTGAACCGATACTAGTCGATCATCTGGCTTTTTATTCCTAGACCAACAAGGAAGCAGAGGGAACTAACCAGGAGCTAGATGCAGGTCTCTGGTGTGTGGCATCGACCAACTAGTCCACCTGGACTTCCCAGTTTACCTAGAAAGAGTACTCACCCAACTCTAACACTTTCTTTGCCACTGGGCTCTTTCAGTTTGATCCCAGTGCCCAGCTATGTTGCAGATCAAAAAGTCTGGTTATCCACTAAAAACATTCAACTTTGAACTGAATCAAAGAAACTGTCCCCTGGATACACTGGTCCTTTTGAAGTCGAGGTTCTGATTAACCCTGTGTTTGTCCATCTTAATAAGCTACCCCAGAATATGAGAATTGACAGCATGTAGAATTTGCACATATTCCAGGCGAAACCCACTTAGTCCAGTCTGTTGCACCCCCCTCAAACCATCAGGATTATTGATTGACAGCTTGCCTACACAATCAGGAGGATTTTGGCTGTTTCTGTGCAGAAACTCTTGAGAAACCTTTGGAAAGATTGTTTAAAGAGATTCCTGTGGGAAAAAAATGAAGCTGTGGATTTACCTGCTAACCCAACATCAGACCTCATTGTAGCTATCAGCTACAATTCCTTGCATTTCATTGTTGTAAATAAACCTGTGTACTTTTAACGCAGAGTCCTATGTTTGAATCCACCTGCACCACCAGTTATGACAGTTTTCAATATAAATGACCAAATATAGTAAGCATAATATACTGATACTCTTTTTCTCTGCGCATGTGTGTCAGTGCGTGAACTCATACTCACAACTGGACACCTCAAAGATCCAGCTGGTGGCCCAGAACATGGCCAGACACAAAACAGTGTTGTAGAAATAAATTTCATACTTTGGAAGAGCAGCTTTGATCCCCATGGTGATGCAGTCAGGATAGCACGGAGCTCCGGAGGCTCCTGAACATAAACCACAGAGAAGTCAGAGTAGTTGGCATTTTATCTGGCTAAAAAAAAAAAAGGCACCTAAAAAAGGTGTGACAGCCAGTATAATCCAGCCACTTCCTTCTGAAGTGGTGCCAAATAGCATTCCAGAGTTTTCTTATCCCGCCTACAAATAAGACACATATGCCAGAGGTTCATCCCCTTTCCCCTGATTTGATCTTTTATTCTGGGGATCCTTTGGATCCCACTCACTACAACAGGAAGGGGGGGCACATTATTCTTCATGAACAGCTGTAATCCTAAAAATAAAACGAGCGTCACAAAAAGTGTCACAGTGTTACTGCAGTGTTTGTATGAGGACATTTATTACAATATTTTGTATAATCCAACTAAAATAGACTTCTTAATCCATTGCTGCTTCTAAATTTAGGCAACTGTCATCCGTGAACTTTCTGTGACACATTATCAGAGATGGAAAGTAACAAAAGCCATTTGCTTCCTGTCTGTGTTAACCTGTGACTATCACAGAGGGACATTCCACACTTTTACTGTACTTATCTTTTTATATTCATCAAATGGATTAATAACTAATTTTAAAGATTATTAGTTCAGTTGTCAAGGGAGTTTCCACATCCCCTATTCAGAGGAAAGCAGAGCAGCAGGATAGATTTTTTTTTTTTAAAACACCTCAAAGTAAAAAACCATAACTCATTCAGCAGAATGGTTTCCATCAGTGTTGCTACTGGATCACGATAACTGACACTTTAGATTTTAAATGGTACTTTTTTATTATTATCATCATTATTATTTTGACTCTAATAGGTACCAGAATTTGCTTCAGTAAGACTAGAAAATAGCAACTAAAGAACAGTCAGAGTCAGCCCCTACTGACCAGTAGAAAAAAATAGTACCTCTATTTTACTTGAGTATATTTAAAATATTATTTACACAAATGAACAGTTAAAGTGCTTTTACACTTGATGAATAAATTTTTTGCTATAGCAAAAAACCCGTTAAACCTAAATTTACTGTATTAGTAGGCCTGGTTGGATAGTTTAATATTTGACAGTTA
>VOQK01042237.1:6658-18127 GCA_015052645.1 Benitochromis conjunctus | reverse complement strand
GGTTTGAAGAAAAGGGGCCTGGACTAAAAGGCTTGGCCATGTGCTGCTTGAAGCTTCACCAACAGGGGGAGGAAAAACTGCTGGGTTAGAGGGATGTATGGTTGGACACCCGGTTGTAGGAATGTTAGCTGAAGTGTTGTAGAGAGAAGCAGAGGAGAGGGGAACTGGCAACCCAGTGCCAGGGGGTTTGCTGCAGAGTTAAGTGAAGGAGGGATGAGTGGCTGAGAACCTGGCAACCCGGTGCCAGGTTAGCTGCAGAATTTAGCGAATGAGGGATTGCAGACTGCAGAACTGGCAACCCTGGCCCAGTGCCACGCAGAGTAGAAGGAGCAGCTGAGGAGGGAGCCTCTGAAGTGGTGGCAGGACGCAGCAGTTGCTAGCTGGTGGGCGAGACTGCAAGGTGCAGATAAGCATAGTTGTTGGAGGCGTTGGCTTCGTTTATGCCTGGAGGAAGATTATCTTTGTTTGATGAATGAAAGCGGGAGCACTGAGATGTTAAGAAGAAATTGAATAACTTTTCCTAGTTGTCCGATCGGTGAAAGCGAATGCCTCTCTCTTTTAAAACTCGTTGGAGACGGGCTACGGTCCAGTCTGAAATCTTCGACAATAAAGTGTCTTCGGGAGAAGGGCGTGGGAACGGCGGCGTGTCCTGGGAGTTTGGCGCTGTGATGGGACGGATTTCCGGGAGGCTCCGCGTGGCTGGAGACGCATTTCGGAGCGGTCCTAAGCCGGAGCTACACCGCGAACTTTTGCCGGTGATAGATCTTCCTCTAGTCGAGGTTCGGAGGTTGTAGTTTCGCGTGGATGGAGAGCGACCAGAGCCGCTGTATTGCTGAATCGTGCAGAGAGAGGAGTTCTGGGGAATGGATATGGCCGAGCGGCGAGAATGGCTGCTGGAAGGCTCCCCAGTCGGGCCGGCGGCAATCGGACTCTCTGCGGTAGCTCCACTAAGAGATGGACTGAGGTCTTGGTCTAATGGGCTGAGCGACAGGAAACCCATGATGACCGGCAGAACGGGTGAGTAGAATTCAAGCTCTAGGAACGCTCTCAGAGTTGTGTGACGTCGTAGGGTGTTCGCAGGAAAATAACAGCTGATATTGGTGGAAAGGGCGTGAATGAGGTGTGGTCTCGTTCCTGAAATTCAGATAATATCGCCACTATTTCACTACTTTGATGAACCCTCTCGGGATTTGAGTGATACCAAATGACCTGACTTTAAATAACTTCTTCATTCAACTCTGTTTCTTTATCAGTATCCAGACAAAGCAGGTATACAGTGAAAAAGAGTCATGAATGAACTCAACCAAGCGTAGAACATGCTAGAAAACATGGGAACAAGTTGTTTCTTATATCAAATGTAACGAGAGCATTGGTTCTATCTCTAGCACACTCTAGCATATCGAGCACTCGGTATAATATATCACAGCATTGAAATATTTATGATTGGGAGGGAGCCATCCATTTTGCACTTTTGGACTATTTTTGTGGCGGTGTCTCCTGTGGAGATTTCTTTTCTCCATTTTTTTTAGATTGCAAAAGAAGCTAAAAAGTCGTGCATCACATCAGAGAGTCTTTAAAGACTAAAAAAGTAAAAATCTGTGTGATTCTCAAAACTCTGAATATACTTTCATGCATGAATATGATGACTTTTAAGAATGATTTTTCTGGGACTCTGTTACACTGAAGCCTTTCCCCGACTCCATTATTTCAATATGCATGCAGACTCAAAGGTGACTGTGAAGGCCACTCTGCATTTCCACAGTAGATGTGGGACTTGCTCACATCTCCTCGCCACCTCATTCTGTCTTTTAAAAATCCATATATGCACAGCTGGAAAGAGGAGAGGACATATTGAGGATTCTGTGAACTGATTCTTTCTCCTGTCAGCTCTGCCGTCTGTATTTTCCCCTCAGCAAACGTACATCCACACAGTGCTGAGCTGAGAAGAGGCCCATTGCAGTGATCCTAAAACCCTCTTCCCTCCCACTCTGTAACCAACCCTTTGCCGCTGAGTATGATACATACTGGATATGCTCCAGTGCCCTCTATTTCTTATTTCCACCCCCAGCCCCCTTGTTTCACTCTCTCCCTCGCTGCCCCCATGACTCCCCTCTCCATCTGTTAGTCAGATGAAAAATTGGAGAAACATTGTTCTCACCATTTCCATAATCCAAAATAGACCTGGCCTACTAAAAGCCCCCATCTTCACCTTCTCAATGGAAGTGAGCCAAGAATATCTCCTCTGGAAAAAAACTGATTTCTCTCTAATGACATTTTCTCACTGAAAAGGTGTTTAACAGTATGTGTTTGACTCATCAAGTAACAGCAGCGACCTTGAAAATACAAAAAAAAACCATTGCACAGGTTTTCAGCAACTTTATTCGAACTTGTAAAACAGTATAAGAGTAAGAAACAATGCCACTCTATTTAATTAGCTGACTGTATGATTATCCACCAAGGACCTCTTAATCACAAGAACAAGGCAGTGTCACAGTCGTCCAGTTTAATTCTTATAGTACCCAATTGGATTCCATTTCACAAAAACTTCCCTATTAGGCTGCACCAGAATTAGGGTAGCCTGTGTCAGCTGGTGACAATGTTTTCAATTAACCATGACAATGATATCCCCCCGACTAGATATGTAAAAGGGCCAGTTGGATTGTTTTCAGAAGCTCATTAAATCCATTACTAATTGTGTCAGCAAAGGCAAACAGAGGAAAATGTAATCAGTAATAATAATGATAATAAATGCTGGTACGAAACATCATGTTCGAGCTGAAAATATAAATGTACTCATCTTTAAAAGGAGTAAATAAATCGCTCTATTGTATATGCATGAATTATATATATATTTATATATCTATCTGTCTGGTTGTTCTTTCTTTCTCTTCCCTGTTTGTGTTATGGATGTTGCGCATGGAAGCTGACCAATAGCTTTAAGCGATGGGTGTGGTCTCAGTAAACCCTAAGCAGGTACTGATTGGTGATTATCATCTACAATCAACAGCTTTTAAATCTGGCTTCCAACTCCAGTTGTTGCCAGATTGTTATGTTAGTTTTAAGGTAGTGTAAATGGTAAATGGCCTGCATTTGTATAGTGCTTTTACTCAGTCCCTAAGGACCCCAAAGCGCTTTACACTACAATCAGTCATTCACCCATTCACACACTGTAGTAGTAGTAACAGTCATCTTATTGTGCCTCTTCTTTGAATCATTGTTGAAAGCCTGCTGTGTACTTGCACACCTGGGCCTCACCCACTCTCACCCGATCAGCTGAATATCGTACCTGCTCTGAAGACTAATTAAAACTTTTTGATGTTTTACTGCATTTGGGTCCTTCAAGTAAGCCTCAATACCACAGACTGTATGTAAAAGACGGACAACGTGGCATCACCAAATAGTTTTTGGATTCCAGACTGTGAGGCCTTTGTGTTTTAGTTGCTACCATATTGGGGTTTTTGGAGCTAGAAGTCTGAAAGAGGGATGAAAAACTAGGTCATCTGCTTATTTGTAAGCTAACATACAGAATATGTACTAGAATTTAATTCCAGAAATCTGGGTGGGGACTAATCAGACTTTTGAGGCATAAACTGAATAAAAAATGGACACAGTCACTCTAATGTCACACACTGGTCAGTAACATCAGCTGATGGAGCCTCACTTCTTGTTGGTGTTTTGAAACTGGGTGGGTTGGATCTGAGGGTGAACCGGCTAATATAACTTTAAATAATTCTCCGGTGCGACAATCTTCTAGAAAACAAAATTCTTAATTTATTATAAAATCCCCAACGAGCAATCGTGCCCATAAACTCAAAGTGTTTCCTGAGGTCACAGACAAAAGTAACTGATGAAACTTTTTTTTCCATATTCTATATAATTGAAAGTTATCATGCAGCCACAAGCGACTCCCCTGGTAGACATTAAAAAACATCCACTTCCACAAAAGCCTAAATTTCCAGACTGCAAAGCTACTTCAGTCTTTTATATTATATATCATTCAGAGCCTGCCACAAGTGACTATCTGAGAAGCTCCACTTGTCTGCACTTTTGCACTTGTTTTAATTTTCAGGCTGTTTGAAAGTGTAAGAAAAGTCAAATAAGAGGATGGAGGAGGGGAAGTGACAGGGCTCTAAGGCAGGAGCTTGGCTGGATGAAAGCACAACAAAGGTTAGGATAGGCTAGACTAGTTAGCAAAGGTTGTCTGGTTTAAAACATCCCTCTTTCATTAGTCCTATATGTTAAAAACTATGCTTAAGGGTGCTCAGAACATTTGTGAATGTGAAACCAGAGAGTCATAAACTCTAAAGGACACCATGTGTGTATCTTTTAGATGTTGGTGGTTTAGACAAACCAGCATTTTTTATTTTACGCCCAGAGAACCGGCTGTTAGACCACAGACTGAAACCACTTTTGGTCTTTTTTTTTTTCTTCAGATGCGTTAGTTATGTACCAGATTTGTGTCTGCAGGGCCGCAGAGTTTTAATGTGAAGTGAAGGTCGTCCTGTCGGTCCAGAGCTGAGCCTTGTGCTGTTTTAAAAGAATTAAGTTCTATCAGTAGAACTCAGATGGGTTTTGCTGTAGAATAGAGGTTATTTTGTGGTTTCTAAATAGGTTTGCTGAGTAATGAAGGTCATTCTGTATCTTCTCTGTGAAAAGGCATGGAATTTTATCTCTGAATTGCAAATGGGAATGACTGTGGAATTAAGGTCACCCTGGGGGTCCATAATAATGTGCTGTAATGTTAAAATGAATTGAACACTTTTCTCAAGGACCTGGATTATTTATTTATTTTAAATAGAAATGTTCTAAAATGTGTCATTCGTTTTTTTGTTTTTTTTGTGTGTGTGTATATTACTTTGCTAATGTCAGGATTGATTTACATTGAAATCTTAAGGCATGGTATCGGCATGTGAAAATGTATCACTGAAATCCTACATGTTAATTAGTCAAGTGGACAAGTTCGTGACGAAGCTTTGGTTTGATTCAGTGGCTGATTTCTTCTATGGCACAAAGCAGGCTGTCAATGTCATTTCTAATCTCATTATAAAGCAGCCCAGATTTTTCAGCAGGGTTCAAAAGAGGTTTTAAAACTCCCATAATTGTGTGATTGCTGTAAAGTGCTGTTTTTTTTTTATATGACAGTCAGTCAGTGTCATCATTAGCTTAGGCAGGCATGGAGAGTTACATGATGAGGGCTCAAAACTAATACCTTGTTTGTGTAGCCCCATACTTAGAAGTCAATTCAGATTTTTTTTTTTTATCCATTTCTAAATGATTTGGTAAAATAATACCATTTAAGGTGGTATTAAAAAATAGCACACCAAGCATGACCTTCCCCACTGCTTTGCTGGACTGAATTCACACTGCAATTAACGATCTGGGCTCACTACGCTTCAGTTTCACTCCTCTGTCATGTGAAAACTTGCTCTTTATTTTGTGCATTTTGTGGCTTAATTGGGGAATCGGTGACACATTGTGGAAAGCATGTTCTTAAGACATTAACAAATATATTAAAGGACAGAGGCAGCTGTGTTTGAGGAAGCAGAGAGCCGTGCTTGCATCGCGCCCAAGGCCAAGTCATCTGTACCTGCAGTGTTGGGGAGTAACAGAATACATGTTCAGTGGCGGTTTTTGATTTGGGCTACATGGGCCGTTGCCCAGGGTGGCATTGTGGTGGGGGCGGCATCATTTAGCAATATATTAAGTAATGCAGGGTATTCAGAATGCATTACTCTCATTGAGTAACGTAACGGAATACGTTACAAAATATATTTTGGGGCATGTATTCTGTAATCTGTAGTGGAATACATTTTAAAAGTAACCTTCCCAACACTGTGTACCTGTGCCTGACTTTACAAGTGGGATAGATCGAAGTTTATCTATCCATTTTCTGAGATTAAACACATTCTGGCATGGTTACAACAGCCTAGTGTAAGTTTGTTCTGAATGAGGCGTGAAAATGTGGTCAGGTAGATGGACTGCCCAGCTCCACAACCAATGATGAAGCAAGAAAAGACTTGGTCAGACTTTAGCCAATGGCAGGTGTTAGAGAGTTATCTCTGGGATGCCGGTGTGATAGCTCCCTCAGGACAAGGACTCCAGTCAGAGAGAGAGAGAGAGAGTTCTTCCTAGATATACTTTAATGAGCATTAACTGATTGAACAGCAGGCCAGTAGTTCAGCAATTATCATACTCAGTGAGAGTATGGGGGTGCGTATGTGTGTGGTTGTTTGCACAGGAATGCACATGGCTGGAAATCACTACTCCCCCGAGTACTCCTCGGACTCGTAGTATGGCTGGACTGTCGTAAAAGCATGTGATATCATCACACAGCGAACTGTGAGGAAAAAAGTGCAAAACTTATTAATCTATAAAGAAATTACCACTACAATTGTAGCAGTGAAACTAAAATATAAGGAGACTTTCTGACAGCAGGGGTGGGGAACTACAGGCCTCAAGGGGTGGGACCCTCGGTCAACACACCTGAATCAAATGATTAGTTCATCACCAGGCCTCTGGAGAACTTCAAGACATGCTGAGGAGCTAATTTAGCCATTTAAATCAGCTGTATTGGATCAAGGACACATCAAAAACCTGCAGGACACCGGCCCTTGAGGCTGGAGTTCCCACCCCTGCTCTATAGCTTAAGAATAAAGTCAATGTAGAAGTGGCAACAACTGTGGTTCCTCTGGATGCCATTTGAGGCTGTCTGCAAATTGAAGTCTATCCCAATATTCTGGACATAGACTGTCATGTTAAAATGGCTTTACAGCATTAAAATCATATTTATAAGATAGTTTAAACACTGGATTGAGGCTTTGTGGATAGTCCCCACCTAAACAACTCTGAGATGTTTTTTTTTTTTTTAACTCATCCAAATGGATATTTTAGTTATGAATGTTTTGTTTGATTAAATGACCAATATTATGGCTGTGAGGCACAGACCATCCAAGAGGTTTGTCCTTCAGTTTTACTGAGACAACTTCTGCAATTTAAAAAAAAAAAAAAAAAAACCCAGCATGATGATGCCCAAAAGGCTAACACTAAATCTTTAAAATGAGGACTCAAGAAGTGATGTCATAGTGGTGACATCCATATAGCGCATGAACTGGAAACCAGTAAAAGGTCTTTTATAAATAAGAAGAGTTTTGGACAGGGACTCATGCAAAGCTACTCTAATCGTCCCACAAACATTCTAAAAAGGATAATCGAATAGATGGATGAAAAAGCGAGCCTTGCTGGGTAAAGACATTTGAACTGAGGTCACCTCTCCATTACAGAGCAGATTTAAAAAATCGCAGTTCAATGCTGGAAGCAAAACTGGAGGTTTTGTTTCGTAAAAAAACAAAAAAACCCCACTAAACTACAACAAACTGATGCTGGCAGCTTACTATGGATCTACCAATCACAGGCGAAGCACAGGATTAAATGAGGAAACTGAATACTCAGCAGTACATTGCTTTTGTGTCCACCAGTTAAATGAAGCTTTTTACATGGCAGCAAACATCAGCCTGAAAATAGCAGCCACTTAAACACTGCAATTTGATGGCTCTAAAAAGATATCTCCATTCCATTATAGCAATGACCAGCTGACATACACACCCACTCATACATCTCTCTATGATGGTCCAATTAAAGTAATGCTTTCTGGCGTAATGTGGTGCCATTGCTAGATTGGAAAATGAAACAATAAAAAGAAAAATAACGTTTTTCTGTGTCCTACAAACAAATCTTTGCTTGGCTCTAAACAGCCAGTGCCCAGCCAAGTACTGGTTGACTACATGTGAATCTGAAGCTTGAAGGTCAGTGTAAAATATAAAGAACTTGAAACAATCCACTGGCTTGTAACATTTACAGGTTAGCATTTCAACTCCAAAAAAACTTAATGGACAATAAATTATTGGACAAATGTAACTTTGCCTGTCGCAGCCCACAGACTGAACCTTGGCTGAAGCATCAGAGGGACCTTTTCAGATGTCTTAGCAAAAAGAGTCTCACGTTTAACATTTGGGGGATACTGAAAAATATTTAGACACAGTAGGAATCACAAGAAACAGATGAGCTTGAAATCAATTTTTTAAAAGTCCCTTATGGCAATATGACCCTTTAAAGATAACCTGAAATGTAGTTTTTGAAGTTTGAACTGTTTCTGTTCCCCAACATTGAATTCTGACATTTGGTACCAGTATACTGGACATACTGGTTTTATATGGCATTTAAATGTGTTTTTCCAAAAAAACAAGGAAAACTAAGAATTTTGTAATTCAGCGGCCTGTAACTCAGAAAATAGTCAACAACAATGAAACGACCACGTTTAAGCAAGCAGTTGGCGACAGCAGGAAAGAAAAACTCCCTTTTTATAAAACCATTAATTTAAATTCTGTTTAGTTTTTTGATGCATCATTATGTCCTGAAATTCTTCCTCTGCAATTACAGCAGCTAAAAATTAACACAAACTGATCCACATGTTGACGGTCAGAAGAAACAGGCTAACAAAGTCTTTTAACGTAGCTGATAATACAAGATAAGTCTGAGGAGATTAAAAACAAATAGAGTAGAAATTTCAGTTTGCCAGCTCTCTCTCCTTCTTTATCAGAGCAGCAGAGAAAAGTGGCAAGCGTGAATGAGCAGGGACTGTTATATTGCTGTTTGCGTGGAATGCATGCCCTTGTACTTCCTGACTCAGTGTAGAAACCATGCTGTTGACTCAATACAAAGCTAAGGCATGCAATAATATTACTACCTCACCAGCTCGTGGTTTTATTTGAACTAAAAAGTTTCTGGTAGCTTGCACTTGTCTTTATTGTCATCAGTAGCCACCACTGAACCCGATCAATGAACCAAGCACCAAACATGACAAATAAAAATAAATACATAAATAAAAAAATGATAAGATAAATTAAAAACTGTATTTCCTTGAAAACCCACTTTACGTTGGTCCGGTCAGTCCATATAAATACCACAGTTAACAAACGTCCATAAATATTTTTGGAGAAAAAGATCATCTTTTTGCCACTACACTAGATTTTTTTTAAATCAGTCAACTGAGATGTGATTGAAGTGCACACTTTTAGCTTAAATTTAACAAACAATTTGCAATAATTGTTTAGGAATTAGAGACATTTGTATACATAGTCATAGTCCTGTCAATTAAAATGACCATAAAGCTAGAAAGCTAGTTTGTAAAGCAATAAGCAAACGCTTTGGTCATGGCTGACAGTGTCTGCAGGCTACATGTGGGAATCCTTTTACATTTTTCGTGCAGTGGCCACCTTCCATAACAACTGTTGTGTAATTTTTAGGTGCTGTTCTCGTGCCAGCTGGTCTTTATTGGTAAAAATATGCAGAACATGTGAGGTAAGAGTGAGGCAATCGAGACCTTTCAGCAGTCTTGATCATTCTCCCTTCATCATCTTCAGCTAGCAACCAGTGAAGATATACACAGAACAAATTTTCTTGTTGATGTAGTGTTCTGCATACTGCGTTATCACAATTAATTAGACAATACAGCAGTGACTGCTCAGCATGTTGCAGCCTTAAATGTATCACATAAACATTTGCATAAATCCAGCTCTCTGGAGACAAGTTTGTCATTTACAGCCTCGATATCAATGCATAATTACAAATCCACAATGCAGTTTTTGCTGATGCAACACCAATCCCATCAATGTCTGTCAATTAGCTCCAGACTTTTACTTATTTCTTCCCCTTGTGATTGTTGGCTGCGATTCACGTCTTTTCTTTCAGAGCTCCTCTCGCCCTTGTCATTTATTCTCTAATCTCTCCATCCAGGAGCAGCCTTGGTCTGCCTCCATATGGCAGAGAGCTGAGGTGGCAGCTGGCCCTAGAACCAGACAGGCTACACACTACCACACAACAGGAAACACTCAGATATACATGAAACTACAGTACAAACAGCAGCAGCACCTATATTTCTGCAAGCAGATTACATACTGTGTGACAAACACAATCTAATATGTGCATGGAGGCTGAACTAAAATGGATTGTCAGAAATTTGGCAGAAGGTAGACATGTGTGCATAATGCACACAAAAGGAATTAGCTATAAACACAGTCTAGTTACAGTCTGTGCTGCCTTCACAGATTTGTCAATAAGTTAAGCAAATGTTGCTGCAATTAAAATCTGATTCCACAGGAGAGACTCTAAAGGGACACCTGGGTACATTCTGACCACAAAAGCATGAATTTATCCACAATTTGAAATCTGCCATCATATTTTTTTTCCCACAACTCTGTCACTCTCTTCCATCAAAGTTTTATTTTTGCATTTTATTGAAGAGGGTACAGCTGTGGAAGTAAAGTGTCTTCTGTCGTTGCTCCATCTGTCATGCTGAACAGCTCCACATTGTTCATTCAAAGTGATGCAGTGCTCTTCATGTCGGGTTTGAAGTTGTTTTTCTCTTGTTCCTTCAAAATGTGTTGGAAATTCTGCAAGAGGACACAAATTTCAAAACACAGCTGGCACCGTGAATAATGACAGTGCGCTCTCATCGTCAGTCACAAGGTAATAAAACCTGCCTAAGCACTTCTAAAGGTCACCAAAGATTGGCTGGCAACCATCAGATGCATACTTTGGACAGGTAAAGACTGGTTGTCTCCCAATTTTCCAGTGTTTGTGCTGAGTCAAGATGTAGCCTTATATTTAATGGACAAATTATTGACTATATATAAAAGATAGAAAGTCTACAGGTCTGAAAGGTTCAGCCAATACCAAGTGCCTTGGAAATTCATTCCTTTTAATGGCTGGCAGGATGTGACTCTTCCTGTGAGTCCTGGGTTTAGAAAAGAACACCATTTATATATCGTCTGCGGTAGCCTAGCGACCTATCAGGGTGTACCCTGCCTGTTGGACGGATGGATGGACTGACTCTATGACACAGAGACCTACTTCTGTCATGATTTATGACCTCAACACTTTCCTGAGAGACATGGTCTGAAGTCTCATTTATTACATCATTTTTATTTGGTAAATGATGGATCCATGTAGAGTAAAATAGATCATAACACATGGTATGCTTTAGCAAAATTCTTTGCCTATCATGTCTAATTTTTAAAACCTGGCAAGAACCAAAAGACTGATTTTGAGTCCAAAAGTCAATGGGTGGCATGTTGCGAGCTACATTAATCTTTTATCTAGACTATATGGGACAAATATGACTCCATTCATCATAATTAAATATGATGAATGGAGTCAATATATTTATCTAGGACTCTGAAAGAGAGCCAACCAGCTTATTTCCCAAAATATCAAAATGTTTAACTGGGGATGCAGTGCTTCTTATAGCCACTATATGTGCTTGACCCAATGCATCAACAGAAAAGAAACTAAAAGCTCCACATTTTCAAGAAAGGAGAGAAATGATAATAGTTTATCTACCACAAAACAACTACCAAAGATAGTTGCTCTCTCTCCATATATAAACCTTTTTTTTTTTTTTTTTTTTTCCCA
>VOQK01042232.1:3232-20841 GCA_015052645.1 Benitochromis conjunctus | reverse complement strand
GTTTAACTGGGGATATTTTTTTACACCAACAAGCTGATTCCCAAAGAACTGGTAACAAGTAATTTAACCCCAACTGGTGCCATGAGTTGCTTCTCATGTCGTAAACAACCATGTCGAAAGACACATCTCGTGGTCTTGGAAAAGATGTTAGTGTGTTTGAGAAGGGCCAAAGCATTGGCATGGATCAAGCAGAGAAAACATCTAAGGCGATTGCAGAAACTACTCAAATTGGGTTAAGAACTGTCCAACGCATTATTAAAAAGTGGAAGGACAGTGGGGACCCAACGTCTTCAAGGAAGAAATGTGGCTGGAAAAAAATCCTGAATGATCGTGATCGGCGATCACTTAAATGTTTGGTGAAATCAAATCAAAGAAAAACAACAGTAGAACTCAGGGCTATGTTTAATAGTGAAAGTATGAGCATTTCCACATGCACAATGCGAAGGGAACTCAAGGGATTGGGACTGAACAGCTGTGTAGCTGTAAGAAAACCACTAATCAGTGAGGCAAACTGGAAAAAAAGGCTTCAATTTTCTAGAGAGCATAATGATTGGACTCTGGATCAATGGAAGAAGGTCATGTGGTCTGATGAGTCCAGATTTACCCTGTTCCAGAGTAATGCAGCATCAGGGTAAGAAGAGAGGCAGATGAAGTGATGCACCCATCATGCCTAGTGCCTACTGTACAAGCCTGTGGGCGCAGTGCTATGATCTGGGGTTGCTGCAGTTGGGCAGGTCTAGCTTCAGCAACAGTATGTGCTCCAAGAATGAGGTCAGCTGACTACCTGACTATACTGAATGACCAGGTTATTCCATCAATGGGTTTTTTCTTCCCTGATGGCAACGGCATATTCCAAGATGACGATTCATCGGGCTCAGATTGTGAAAGAGTGGTTCTGGGAGCATGAGACATCATTTTCACACATGGATTGGCCACCACAGAGTCCAGACCTTAACCCCATTGACTCTTTGGGATGTGCTGGAGAGGTCAGCCTCTACCATCATTAATGCAAGTTCTTGGTGAAAAATTAAGACAACACTGGATGGAAATAAATCTTGTGCCATTGCAGAAGCTTATTGAAACAATGCCACAGTGAACGCGTGCCATAATCAAAGCTAAAGACGGTCCAGCAAAATATTGGATATAGTGTGTGACCTTTTTTTTTGGTGGCCATTTTTTTTCAGGCAGGCAGTGTATATTCCTTGCAAAATATAAAGAAATAAAGAGTGGGTGAAGACTTTTACATTACTTTAGTTGTGCAGAGACAGAACAGAAATATACACCTAAAACTGTCCAAAGACTACATTAGCTTTACCTTTACGACCTGGAGTACCAGGAGAACCCACGTCACCTTGGAATCCTACACACCCCGGGCTACCAGGAAGACCTGGAGGTCCAGGGGGAGCATTAGGTAGGATTACACTGACAGAGTCACCAGGAGCACCTTTGACACCTAGAAAAAAATATTTTGATTACTATATCTACTATAGGAACTACTTTTGAAATCTTCTATATTTTAGTTTCTTATCTACAGTATGACTTACCCTTATTTCCAGGGGGGCCAATTTCTCCTCTGTGGCCCTGGGGCCCAGGGGCACCTAGCTGACCCTTGGGTCCTGGTAGACCCATTGGACCAACAGGACCTTGGTCACCTGTCAAAGTGTGGTAACATTTGGAGTATAAACCCTTAGCTGCACTGTAAATTACTGATGATGTCTATTCACCATTGTTTTGCTTGTACCTTTTGGTCCTCTAGGACCTTGGTGGGTAGAAAGTCCAGGTGGTCCTGGAAGGCCCCTTCTTCCTTGAACACCTGGTAAGCCATGGGGGCCAGTTGGTCCAGGGTCTCCTTTGAAAAAAAGGCTGGTGCCTGGTATCCCAGGTTCTCCAGGAGCACCTAAAAAATGCAATATTTGAAACGTATACACAGTTACATATGCACAAAGCACCATCCAGTTCAAAAGGGTAATTTCTTGACAGATGTATTACTAATTTCTTCTTTTGTGATAGTGATGATGTGTATTGAATAACCCTCTGCTTTGTTTGTTTGTTGTGTATTTTCCCTTTTACCCCAGGAGGGGGTTTAATGAGAGTGAAATAAAGTAGAGCAAAGTAAATTAAAGATGACCAAGCATACACGCATACCTGGGGATCCTGGAGGTCCTTCAAATCCTTGATCTCCAGCAGGTCCATGCAAAGCTGTTTGGCAGATTATACCAGGGTAACCAGGTTCACCTGGGAGGCCTTTGAGACCTAAAAGAAAAAACATCTACCCTCAGCAACATAAAAAGTTACTTTCAGTTGCTCCCTTATTCAAAAGGGGTCACCATAGTAGCATATTAGCTCTGCATGTTTGATTTGGCAGTTTTTGTGCTAGATGCTCTTCCTGACACAACCCCAAAGGGAATTGTGTCTCCTCCCAGGATCAAACTGAGGACCTTTCACTGAAAAATAGAGTACTAGAACTGGAAACCAAAAACACAATACAACTTTAGTGGCAAGAAATACTTGTAATTATATCATATTGAACTTAAACTGGTGGTACTGTGAAGAGACAGTTACTTGTCAGCATGTGTACATCACTGAGAGACTTTTAAAAAATCATGTGTATCTTGAAGCAGTCATATAAATGTTACTTTTAGCAACCTTAACAACTAAATCACTACACGTAAAAACACTGGAGGCATATTCTCAACTGCAGACAGTACTGTTACAAATAACAGCCATGATACCTGCGTTGCCTGGTGGGCCCCTTTGGCCTTTAGTCCCAGGAATAGTAGTTCCTGGAGGTCCTCGGTAGCCCCTGGCACCTTTGACTCCTGGAAAACCAACTGGTCCTCGAGGGCCAGGAAAATCTATGCCTGTATTATAAGTGAGTACATATAAAACATAGCATCACATTGTAATGTGCTCACATTTGCTTGTGTATCAAGGAAAAAACATAAAAAATTTGCAACTACACATATTAGTATTACTAATTCTAACAATAAATAATGTGCCACGGGACTGACACCTAACTGCAACAAAATTTATACAGTCCTAAAAGACATAGAAAAGGAATAATATCATATAATGTTCTCTTACCACTTGCCCCCTTCATTCCTTTTGGACCCATAAGCCCATCCAGTCCATCTAGACCTGGTGGTCCAGGGGTCCCTAACAATACAATGATGATGTGTAAATTGTCTTGTTTGATCCTATGATTGCAAAATCATCCCTCTTTCAGTTTTTTTTTTAATCTTGTATATTCTTTATTCTATATGATCAAAAAATAAATGACAAAAGCAAATCTATGTTCATAACCCTTTTATTGCTTTACTTCATTATTAAACAATATGAACACATCTAAACTCTTGGACTGAGACTATTATGTTTGCACCTGGGGGCCCATATCGGCCAGGTGGGCCTGGTAGTCCCACACCTCCTTGATCACCGGGAAGACCTGGAAGACCTGGATGGCCTTGTGGGCCACGGGGTCCAGGGTAGCCTGTAGGTATACGTAGGTAAACACAAAAGAGCTCAAACAAGCATTTATATCCAGGAATCAAATCAATGTTATTTGTTATAAGTGTCAAATTGAAGAAATTGATTATTATTATTGATTAAATTTATGGTTAAAGGAGCAAAATTTAAATCCAGATTAAAATTTTAAATTAGCTTATACACTCAAAGATTTTATACAACTCAATCCAGGTTCTGGTTGACACACTACATATTCACGATATTTTATGTGAGAACAAATTGAAATGCTTGCATGCACAGAATTTTTTTTTTTCTTAATGATGAAGAAAAAAGCTAAAAACAGGGGGAAAGTTATTTTTCTCCTGAATCAAACTATGAATAAGGTAAACATTGGGAACATTAGTTTATCAATTGTACTGCTGGAGTCCATCCAGAAAGTTCTAAAATCAAACCTATAGCGGTCACCTGGTCTTCCTTGTATTCCCCGTTCTCCTGGAATACCTGATGGTCCTGGTCGTCCTGGGTTTCCTCTGGGTCCCGGGTCACCTGGGTCTCCTGGTATCCCTTGAGGTGCTAAAGAAATTATCAGCATTTTCTGTTTTTGTATGTAAACTTTATTTAGCCAATGAAACTACCATATATCTTGTAGGATAAGTTTTTTGTTTTGTGTTTTTTTAAAGATGCGGTATAAATGGGTTTTATTGCTGCTTTTTTGGCTTGAAAGATTTACCACTGAAGCCATCCTCTCCTTGGATGCCTTTAGGTCCAGGTGGACCTGGTTGTCCATAAGATGGTCCTGGATTACCTGGAAGAGATTTGGATAACTGAATAACAAATACATAACAAAATGAGACTGTGTTGAGAGATTGGGCTTCATTCTTGACAATGTATTTAAATCTTTTTTTTTATTATTATTGCACTGATCCTGCTCTTAGAGGTTTCTACATAAATTTTCATTGTTTGTAGCTAAATTAAATCAGCTATTCAATATGTATTAATTAAAAAAATGCATAATTACCCTTAGCACCAGGAAATCCTTGTCTCCCTGGGTTCCCTGAATATCCCACAAGCCCTGGATATCCCTATAACATACATCAATGCATTCCAATAATTTAACACCAGCATTTGTAAGTCTGAATAATTCCACTTAAAAATGCACAGAGATAACAGAAGCCACTCAGATATATATATAAATTCCCCTCTCGCCCCTGCGGGCGGTCTATCCTTCAAGCTCATGTCCTCTACCAGAGGCCTGGGAGCTTGAGGGTCCTGTGCATTATCTTAGCTGTTCCTAGGACTGCGCTCTTCTGGACAGAGGTCTCAGATGTTGTTCCTGGGATCTGCTGGAGCCACTCCCCTAGCTTAGGAGCTTAATGCTCCGATTACCACTGGGACCACTGTTACCTTCACCCTCCACATCTTCTCGAGTTCTTCTCTGAGCCCTTGGTATTTCTCAAGCTTCTCGTGTTCCTTCTTCCTGATGTTGCTGTCATGTGAAACCGCTACATCTACCACTATGGCCATCTTCTTCTGTTTGTCTACCACCACAAGTTTCCTTGTCTTGATGTCAGTGGCTTATAACTCCTCATTTGGTCAGTTTATTATCCCAGCAGGGTACCTGATCACAGGCAGGGCGTAGGTGT
Organism: Benitochromis conjunctus; assembly: GCA_015052645.1. Classification (NCBI taxonomy): domain Eukaryota; kingdom Metazoa; phylum Chordata; class Actinopteri; order Cichliformes; family Cichlidae; genus Benitochromis; species Benitochromis conjunctus. The sequence continues at coordinate 15,736 of VOQK01042232.1, read as the reverse complement.
AGATGATGTATTTATATATATACATATATAAGGGGTCACTGCTATGATTTGGCACTACATCAATTAAACTGAATTGAGTACCCGATCTCCATCATTCCCAGGATACCCTCTGGGACCAATGAAACCTTTAATTCCAGGGTCTCCAGGAGGTCCTGCTCCTCCTGACCTGCCTGGAGCTCCAGGGATGCCCTTAATTCCTGGTGGGCCAGGCCATCCATCAGGTCCAGAATCACCTGGCATTCCCCGTGTGCCCTTTGGACCTGTAAATGACATCACAAATTGCTAATTGTTTAGTTCTGCACTGTCTATAACAATTCAGTCTTTCTACCAAAGAAGAATAAAGCTATTTTAAAAAGTCTTATTTACCTTGAAGTCCAGGCTCGCCAGGTGGCCCTGTAATTCCTGAAGGACCCAGTGGACCTTTCTCTATATTCAATGGATATGGTACTCCTGGATCTCCAGGGGGTCCACGTAAACCTGAATAGACAACAGAGATGAAATGTTTGCCATTTTCTTCCATAAAGTACACAAGAAGTGAGAGAAAATAGCTTAAAGAAAAAGACTACATTTGGTACTTCCAAGGGTCTTTACCTCACAATATAATGCACCTTGAGGCAACTACTGTTATGATTTGGCACTATATGGATTTGTCAGAAATGGTACAATACAACCTGGTCAATGGGATCCAACAAGACATTGTGCTATGTTTGTATTTATTCCTATTGGCTGCATTTTTTAATTTACTAAACAGAAACATTTTCTGCAAAATAATTTCCTTTAGAAGTTCTTCACTTGTAAGAATTTATTTGTATTTTGCTTGTCATACATTTGTCTAGAATTTGAATAATACAGGTACATAGTTTAATATATTTGATTGTTTCAACTAATAATAATCTTTTGCATTTTGATCCAATATTTTATAATAATAATATATATTATTATAAATAAAGAACAACAGGCTAAGATACCCAGCAAGTGTATGTTAGGCTAGGAGAATAAGAGAGACACGACACATTTACAGACTTACCTCTATTGCCATGTGGTCCTGGATACCCTGGGGAACCTGGGAGGCCATTAAGACCCCTTTCACCCTGTTTACCTTTTGGTCCAGGAGGTCCAGGGCGACCTGGGAAACCACCGGCTCCAGCCCTGCCAGGATACCCCCTTTCACCTATATAAATTGAACAGAAAACCTTGCTGTAATCAGCACAGACTGAGGCTCACAGATTTAATTAAGCATGCTGTTTGCCAGCTAGCTGTTGAATGTAAATGAGATAGTTGATGGGCTATTAGGTTAAACAGACCAGATTTTGGAAACTGAATGAAATTACCTGTTGAATGTTATACTTACAAATAAAAATAAAATGCTTGTAAGGTTTCAAATAATCATCCAATAAGATAATTAATTAGACAAACCATCAGCTGACCTTTCTGTCCTGGCCATCCATTAGTTCCAGGATCTCCTGGGAGGCCAGTGGAGCCTCTTGGTCCAGCTGGTCCTGGTAAACCAGGAGGACCCTGAACGCCTTTTGATCCTTTCCGTCCATGTCCAGGTGGACCGATATCGCCTCTCAGACCTATCTGCCCAATGTTTCCTATGCAACATCATAAAACTCAGTGACAAAATATATGGTTAGATGGCCTGGCTAAATAAGCATGAGTATACTCATATATATAGAAGTTGATTGACTGTTCCTCCTTATGTATGGACATTGCTCACAAAATCCACCAGAGGTCAGTGTTGTTATTTTATAGATTAACAACTTATGAACGTCTAAAAATGAAAAGATAAAACAGGTATTAAAACTCTGTGTTACTCTGTGTTTATTTATATTTTGCAGTCCACAAACTGGAGGTATTTGTCTTTGACGTGTCGATATAAAATATCTGATCAATTTTATTTCACACAGAATATATTTTGTATATATATTTTTTGTTGTTATTGAAATTTATATCAATAAGGAAACTAGATAAAATAATAATTATTAACATATGGAGCACAAGTGGGATTTGCACTTCATCCAACTTTTTTCCTAGTGAAACTAAACAGATGCGAAGCAAATTTGTATTGTCCTTTTATTGCTTTACTTTTCTAGTTTTCCTAAATAAGCTTTTGCAAACCGTTTATATGCTCAAAAACAAAACAAATATACTATTTATCACAACAACAGTGTGTGATATTCATGTTCATATGAAAATTGAAGTACTCAGTGGAAAGAAATGTAACGTTTTAAATTGTACTTGTGTTTATTAAGCTTTGACCACGTGACTATACATATCCACGCTTTGGGTTGTAACCGCAGTTTGCTCACCTGGTATTCCCCTCACTCCAGGATTTCCTGGAGGTCCTGGGGGTCCAGGTGGGCCGATGAGTTCGCACTGTGAACATGGTGGGCCTAATGGTCCAGGGACTCCGGGGTCACCATTGACCCCTGGCTCTCCTTTACGGCCTGGTTGTCCAGGTTGGCCTTGTGGGCCTGTAATTGCAAAAGACCAATGGACAACTAATCTAAATGCACAGAACTAATGCAAAGCATAGTTGTAAAGTTGAGAATGTTTTTGTTCTGTTTTTTTGAATCACATTTGTTAGGGATTTGTTTGAATTCACATAAGTTAATCTAACCTGGTATTCCTGGGTTTCCGGGAATTCCACGGAGTCCTTTATAGCCTTTACTCCCAGGAGGGCCAGGTATGCCAGTTGCACCTGGCCTGGTGGAGAGGACATCTCCTGGGGGCCCTTTTCTACCTGGTGGTCCAGGAAAACCAGGAAGGCCATTGAGGCCATCTAGACTAATTCCTCTGGAACCTGGTTCACCTGGTTCACCAATTAAACCTGGAGGTCCTTTTATAATTAAGAAAGATGTATAAGCATTAAAAACAACTCTTTTTTTCTATAATTAATAGATTTAAGGAAAATTCCCTACTATATGAATAACTGATGATCCACAAGCTTCAACAAATGCACTGATTTGACAGCCATTACCTGGCGGTCCCGTTCCCTGAGCTACACCATCATCTCCCTTCATGCCTTTAGCGCCTGGGTATCCTGGCTCTCCACGAGGACCATTGCTCCCTGTCTGACCTGGAATACCTACAAGAGGCCAGAAAAAATAAAACAAAGTTGATTTGCAACATGGACCAACAATGTCTCTGTGTGTCTGAGTGACTTAGTGTGGCCTTACTAATCCGCATTTAACTTTGAGCTAATAGCTTACAAATCACTTGTAGTAGTAACTGTAGGGTCAATTCTGTGTAACTTTGAAAATAATGAAGTAACAAACTTTATAAATAGAGGGCGCTAAACAATTTGCTAATGACATTTTTTTATATCTACGTTTCTGATTAAATTTAGTGTTCCAGATAAAACATGTAAACATTTTTAGATAAATAATTAGCACCTGCAAGACTTACCTGGTGAACCTGGCTCACCCTTTGGACCAGGAGGGCCAATCTCACCTTCAGGACAGCATTGCTGTGTTTCTCCTGTATGCAAATACAACTTTTTGTGGTTTAATTTTTTAGTTTTTAAATCTGACATTTTCTTAATGACAAATCATGAGAGACCTGACCTGGAGGTCCTGGTCGTCCAGTAATTCCTGGTATGCCGGTAAGTCCCTGATTTCCTTTAGGTCCTTGTTCTCCTTTAGGGCCTTGTAAACCATCACCTGGGGGACCTACTCGCCCAGGAAATCCTTTGGGTCCAGGAAGACCTGGGTAACCTTTAGGAGCAGGTAATCCTCCATAATTATCGCCCTGATAAAACATAACATGATCAAAGTGTAGAAAAGAGTATCAAAGTTGATCATTTTTACATATGCAGTGTCTTTGAGCAGAGACCTTTAAAATATTTGTGACATGATGTACTGGATTCCAATATACAGACTCACTGGTGGCCCAGGTTCTCCCATATAGCCATCCTGTCCATCCTGTCCTGGTCCACCTGTTCCTCCATGAGGACCACGATATCCTGGGTCACCTATGTCACCCTTGGCACCTTCAAGTAACAAAAGCAACCAATAGAGATTTGGCTTTAAACACTCCAGAAAAACAAGTCTGTTTCTTACTTAAAGGTATAGTACTATTAAACAGTCTTTGCCTAATCCAGTGTGCAGTGGTTGCCATGGTTGCTGAACAAATTTAATTTTTACATTTTTGAAAGGCGCTCACCTTTTACACCTACTGCAAAAGCATCACCTTTTTCACCTTTTTGTCCCTTTAAACCAGAAAATCCTTGAAAGCCCTGCAAGCACACATAACTGTGGGCATAACAAAAATAATACACATTATATTTATTTGCACAGTTTTAGTCCCACTGTTCTTACTTGTGGTCCTTGAGAGCCCTCATGTCCTTTCAGACCTGGGTCCCCTCTTGGTCCTTGAGTTCCAGGTAAGCCTGGGGGGCCTGGATAACCAGGTGGACCATGAGGCCCTGGGCTCCCCCTACCAGAGATACAATCACAATTCCCTGGACAACCTATAGAAGACAAAAATAAGAACATTTCGTTTAATTTAAATTTAGTCCCCAGACCTGCTTATACAGACTCACACAGATAAATTAATCACAGAACTTCGTCTTCCACCACTTGTTGCTTGTAAATTTAACACCAGTGTTCACAAAGAAGAACAGAGTCTTGGCTTATATGATTAATGCAAACAAACAGTCACAGTTCACCTTTAATTCCCTTGAGCCCTTTGTTTCCAGTAGATCCTCTGTGTCCAGGATCACCAGGGTCTCCGGGGTCACCACGCTCACAGTAGTAGTCTTTGCGATTGAAAAGACAGACATTAGTCAAAAATAAGTTATTGATAAGTTAAAAAATTATATTAAATTTAAAAAGCGATTAAGGGATTATCTCTTTTTTGATAAAATATAATTTTTAAAGATTACCTCCACAGCCTAATCCAATCCAATCAGACCAACACAGAGTCATACAAACCAGAAAGTAAATCATCATTAAAGTGATCACATATAAAAAGGGATGACAATCCAAGTAATTAAATAATTACATTAGTGACTACTAACTTCTGCACATATGAAATTGTTGACCTGTGTATTATATGCAAAGAGCAGAGAGAGCATACCTGGGGGGCCTGGGGGGCCTGTGGCACCTTTAGGTCCCAGGAGTCCTTTAGCTCCCTTGGGTCCTGGAATGGAATAGTCATCATAATTTCCCGGCTCTCCTTTGTAGCCTTTAGGACCAGTGGGACCTCGCTGACCAGGCAAACCCTGGCCCTCTATAAGTGTGTGAGAGGAAAATGTAAAATTTCAAACGATATAGTATCAGTTTTCCACCTGTGAAAACACAGACCATCAATAGTAGAGAAAATGAAAAAATTATCTTTGATTACTGACATAGTAAATGCCACAGCAATAGAGTATTTTGAACGATGGTCAGCTTGCAAGAGATATTATGAGTGATATATATGGTATATGTGCTATAAGTACTAAATCAAAATACATCAAGACTTCACAATTAAAGAAAGGAAACAAAGTCCGACCTGCTAACCCTGGTGGGCCAGAGGGCCCAGGAATGCCCATGGACCCAGTGTCCCCTGGGAGTCCAGGTTGTCCTGGATATCCATGGTCACCTTTAGCACCTGAAACATAAAGTCATAAAGTAACAATTGTATACATTAAAGTGAATCAGACTAGACTAACTTAAATCAGACTACAAACTAAGTTGTAATTTTGTACACCACCATGTTGGATTTTAAGTAAAAAAAACTGAGATGTGAGGAAAATGCAGATCTTCATTTGGATATGTTCAGGGGCTCAGAAGAATTAACTGAGATTCAATTCAATTTCAATTCAATTTTATTTATATACTGCCAAATCACAACAACAGTCGCCTCAAGGCCCTTTACATTGTAAGGTAGACCCTACAATAATACATACAGTGAAAAACCCAACAATCATATGACCCCCTATGAGCAAGCACTTTGGCGACAGTGGGAAGGAAAAACTCCCTTCTAACAGGAAGAAACCTTCGGCAGAACCAGGCTCAGGGAGGGGCGGCCATCTGCTGCAACCGGTTGGGGTGAAAGAAGAAAGACAGGATAAAAGACATGCTGTGGAAGAGAGCCAGAGATTAATAACAAGTATGATTGAATGCAGGGAGATCTACATGTATTAACACATGGTGAATGAGAAGTTTCGCTGAGATGCGCTTTTATGGCCAGGTGAGGCCTGTTTACTGATTATTTTGTGATAAAGGAAGCAGATAACAGACCTGGAGGTTATTCCAAAAGATATACTTTTCAGCAAGGCTCAAGTATTTAAAATATCATGAATGTCCAGTTGCCTTGAAGCATTTAAAAATGAGGAACTGTATATATAAAAATGAGTAATGCATTTTTTTTGGTCAAACCCCTTGAATGAAAGTATGAACTTTAACTGCATCTTAACTGTCTGATTTAAAGTTAGTGGTTTTGGTGTTGGATTTATGGACCTATTTGTATTTGAACCGTAAATTTACAGGTAAAAAAGTGACTTAAAAGAGTTTATTTAAAGTGATAGTCTACATACAGTTATTATTTTATTATTTGAGTAAATATATAATCATATTGTAGTGTAGTCGTGACTAATATAATTAAAGCTGAAAACAACTTAAAAAAAGAAAGAAAAGAAAGTCTTTCACAGCCACCAGTATCCCCCCAGTGTGTATGAACATGCCACTGTAAAGCTCCAGTGAACCACTTTATTTAAATCTAGATTTTGACAATGATAAATAAAACAATAGCAGCTACATAGCTGATGCAAACTATCAAAATGTTGGTGGCTGCATGTGCTACCCCTCACCCTCCTAGTAGATGCACCTACGCTAACAACTTAAAAAATTCTCCTTGTTTATGAGTTATTGCATTCACAGTTCAAGTTGAGTGCTCCACTCAGCGGAGTGACAGAACTTTATACTTATGAAACTAATATATACGTTTATATATACGTTTTACATGTATATAAAAACAGGAAAAAATGTATTAGTAGGAGTACAGATGGTGCTGTGGTCTCACCTCTCACATGACTTCCATTAAGAAGGAGTGTATCACCAGGGAGACCTGGATCTCCTGGGTAACCCTGTTACATGCAAAGTGTAATTTGGAAAGAATAGTTAGGAAAAGAAATGGCACCGATCTACATTTTTTCTACAGGTGAGAAGACTGACCAAAAAATTTCATTGGAGTTTTACATTTAGCAGCCCTAAGTAACCACCAGATGTCAGTAATTCATTTACAGTCCTTCTCCTTAAGAACCAACATCAGTGTCGTCTATATCAAACCAAGCCTTTTAACTTTTCCTTCCTGCCCTCTGTTTTTCTTAAAATTCCATCCATCCATTCGCTTCCGCTTATCCTTTTCAGGGTCGCGGGGGGTGCTGAAGCCTATCCCAGCTGTCTTAGGGCGAGAGGCGGGGTACACCCTGGACAGGTCGCCAGTCTGTCGCAGGGCTAACACACATAGACAGACAACCATTCGCACTCACAGTCACTCCCACATTCACACCTATGGGCAATTTAGAGTTTCCAAATAACCTATCCCCTCAAAGGGAGGGGATAGGTTAGGCTATCCCCCTTTCTTAAAATTGTCATACTGATTTGACTGATGTTTAAACAAATGTCACCTTTAGTCCAGTTCTTCCACTGATACCTGGAAGTCCCCTCTCCCCTCGAGGACCCTGAAAAAATATTGATATATTTAACATGGAAGAATGCCTAAGTATAGCAAGACATATTAACATCATATGAAAGCTGCACCTCAGATCCTGCTAGTCCCTCCCTGCCAGGATATCCTGGAGGACCCTACAGATGAAAAGAATGAGCTGAAAACTATTTCATTTATTCACTTGTCTTTGTCTAAGTATATTGTCCAGTCTCATTTAAATCATTTACCCGAACTCCAACAAATCCGAGGACTCCCTGCTCTCCTTTCAATTCTTGATCGTAGTAGTCGCCACTACCACCCTGGATAGGAAAAAAACAGTAATCAAGTCTTTTGTTTTTCCTCTGAGACATGTTTTATAGGTACACAGGCACAATAAAACCCACCTTTAAGCCCTTTAGTCCACATGGGCCAGGAAAACCTTTGTCACCCTTGGAGAAATGCCAAAAAAAAAGATAAAATTATTATTTTTTTTAAATCCAGATGGAAGAGTAGAGTTTGATTTGCAACTTGTAAATTAAAATAAAAAGCTATATGAATGGATTATAATCATTGGGTAGACATAAAATGACCAAAAACATCGATGAATATGGTTTCATCTGCATAAAAAATACAAAAAGGTTGAAAATCAAATACTTTAAAAATACAAATTGCCTTTACCTTGTCTCCTTTTGGTGAAAGATATTGTAGAGGATATTCTACAACTTCTTCTGGTCCTGGTGGGCCAGGCGGGCCCTGTTCACCCTGTAACATGAAAATTTTGAGCTATTTGACTGTCCATATACATCAACATATACAGTGCCATGAAAACACATTAGCCTGCTTCCTGATTTCTTAGGTTTTTGCATCATTTATAAAAGGAGAAAAGTAAAAAAGTATTGCCCCCTAAACTAAATAACTGACTGTGCCACCCTTGGCAGGAAGAAATACGACCAAGTGTGTGCAATAACTGGTAATGAGTCTTTCACATCAGTGTGGAGAAATTTTGGCCCATTCTCCTTTGCCAATTGATTTGATTCAGCCACATTGAAGGGTTTTCGAGCATGAATGGCCCTTCATGTGTTTTTTTTTTGTGTGTGTTTTTTATTGAGCCATTCATAGGCAGTGTTTTGCTGTATTTAATTGTCCTGTTGCATAACGTGATCATGCTTGACCTTCAGGGCACAAACTATGGCTGGACATTCTCCTTCAGGATTATCTGGTAAAATTCATGGTTACATCAGTTACGGCAAGTAAACAATGGTACATAAGCAGCAAAGCAGCCCCAGACCATCACACTGTCACCACCATTTTTGCTTAGTCTCTTTCTTATTGCTGAACTCTGACCTTAACTGAGGCACGTGAAGCCTGCAGGTCTTTAGATGCTGTTCTACAGTTGTTTGTGACCTCCTGGATGAGTCATTGATTCAGTCATGGAGTAATTTTGGTACGCTGACCACTCCTGGGAAGGTTTACCACTGTACAGATTAATCTCTGGCTCTCTTCCACAGCATGTCTTTTATCCTGTCTTCTTTCTCTCACTCCAACCTGTCGCAGCAGATGGCCGCCCCTCCCTGAGCCTGGTTCTGCCAGTTTCGTCAAGTTAAAAGGGAGTATTTCCTTCCCACTGTCGCCAAAGTGCTTGCTCATAGGGGGTCATAGGGGATTGTTTTTTGAGAGCTTTTAGCCTACTTCACTTCATCATCAGGCAGGTTCTGTTTAAGTAATTTCTTTATTCAACAGGTCTGGCAGTAATCATGTCTGGGTGTGGCTAGTGAAGCTGAACGTTCCAAAAAATGTGGTAATGATAGATAATTCATGATGGCCAAAAAGGTTTCTTACCTCATCACCTGCTTCACCTCTCAATGATCTTCCGGGATCACCCTGCCCAATAACCAAAAGTGTAGTAAGTGTTGGCTTTGCATATGTGTATCACCATATAATAGTTTTCAGCAAGCACTGTCAAATACTGTGAAGCTTATGACTCACTGCTGGTCCTCTCGCACCTACAGCTCCCTCTAAACCCTAAATGCACACAAATGTGCAAGTGACACTCAGTGATATATGATACTGAAAAAAGATAAAAGCATAAATATTTATCTATTTTTATGCATTTATTACCTGAGGGCCAGGAGGGCCAGGGGGACCACTGTAACCTTTAGGACCAATAAATCCTTGTTCTCCCTGTTTTAGGAAACCACACAATCATGTTAAAGATGCAGTATTTGGGTAGCAGATGGTGTGAAGAGCACAATAGGGAGAGAAAGTTTTAAGATGTTTAATGCCTGCTTTATTTTTTTGAAAGTGTTTCACAGAGAATTGCACAATTGTTCAAAAAAGGAATAAAAAAAAAAACATACAGGAAGGCCAGGCTGTCCATCTCGCCCACGCTCACCCTGCAAATTAAAATAGACAAGACAGAAAAGAGGATAGCATTTTTACAGACAGGGCACATGTATATTACAAATTACTCTGGAAAGCGTAGAAAGAGGGGTATTAACTGTGGGAGAACTTACAGGAAGTCCTGGAAGCGCATCTAAATATGAAGCTTCTCCTTTATTTCCTTTAGGTCCAGGTGATCCCTGACAAAAACACAGTTAAGACTAATCATATACGTCGTAATAATATTGTTATGATGGTCACCATTTTTACAACTAGTGAAACAGAACATTTATGTTGGACAGTGTAGTAAACCCTGATAAATGTAGTTTTTGAAACAACTTGAAACTACCACAAAGGGTTTTTTAGGCAATTGAAAAAGAAGCAAGAAGTTCAAGAAGCAGTGACAAAATTCTACATATGTCTCATTGAGAGATATTGTCCAGCCAACAACTACTCATGTCATCATAGAGCCTAATAATACTCTAAATATTCCTTATTTAGAACATCAGTGTGGCTTCAATGGTAAAATGGTCTATAAGTGTATTATTTGTAAAGTATGGGCAGATTGCTTTTGCTGTTTAGGACAACTACGAGCTCTTATCTCTAGTTTAAATATATTCTGAAATACTTTGTAAAACACAAACTCCAGTCTTACATCTAAATGCACACCCACCAAATATCTACTGCCTTTTCCCCCCCTGTTCAGTTTAAGTATCATACTACCACTTATTATTTTATTTTATTTTACTGAAAGGTAGTTGAGTGCGGAGATACTTAAAACACGTCCACTATGAGCAATGTTTCAACGTGTAACAACAGTTTTATGTACTTTACTTTAGTGTATAACTCTTTTTTAACCACTTAGCAAATGTCTTAGAAGAAGCTGGTGGAACATCTGAAGGTCTCACCATTGAGTGAATAACTGAAACATCAGAACATGTGTTCAACTTACCGGTGGGCCATGGAGGCCATCCAAACCAGGCAAACCGGGGATTCCCGGTTTACCCTGTGTCCCGTTACAGCTATCCAATCCTGGCAAACCAGGCTCACCGCCTGCTCCGGGGTGACCCTGAGGAAAACATTGCAATTGTGGTCACGTATAAACAAAGAGTGGTGGAAATGACAGTTGTGTTCTTCCTCACTAATTTAAAATGACATGTACATATCCTTTACAGCATTCATATCTTCAGGCCAATATAACTATAATTAAATTGTGGTGTATGACTACGTACAGCAGCTTACTGAAGATACAGCTTCATATTGTAGTGACGAGAGTGTGCATTATATTGGTCCACTAGAGGGCATAACAAGCGCATGAGCCTCCAATATTTTAACTGTAAGAATTGGGCAGTTACACATCTGCGGACGCCATATTTTCACTGAGAGACTGCCTGATATTGATTTCTTCTGTACTATAGGAGGAAGCCAAGGTACCCTAGGGGTAAAAAGACCCTTGCAGGCCCTACTCACAATAAATTGCTTATTGTTGTCAGTATGAGATGTTTATTTTTTGTCATTTGGAGTTAAATCTATAAAAAAAACTGTAGCTTACTTACTGCTAAACCACTTCTACCAGGAAAACCAGGAGCACCAGTCTTTCCCTGTAATATAAAGACATTAATTGAAATAGCTATTCATTCCTTCATTCATTCATTCATTCATTCATTCATTCATTCATCCATAGTCTCAAAAAATAAAGAGAGAATTAATTATTTAACATTTTTGGGGTCATTCTGGTCTTTTCCGGCCTGTTTGCCTTCAGAACTACTTCAGTTCTTCATGGTAAAGATTCAACAAGGTGCTGGAAACACACCAAAGAGATTTTTGTCCATATTGAAATGATAGCATCACACATTTGCTGCAGATTTGTTGGCTGCACATCCACAATATAATCTCTAGTTCCACTACATCCTGAAGATGCTCTACTCAAATGAAATCCAGTGACTCTAGAGGCCATTTAAAAACAGTGAGCTTATTGTCATGTTTAAGAAACCAGTGTTCAATGATTTTAGTTTTGTGATAAAGTGTTTTATTCTGTCGAATCAGCAATCAGGGTAAACAGTGGTCATAAAGGGATAAAAATGCAACAGCAATACTCAGATAGGCTCTGGTGTATTAACAATGCTCAGTTGGTACAAAGAGGCCCAAAGACTGCCAAGAAAATATCACACACCCCATTACACCACCAGGAACCTGGAAAGTTGAGACAAGGCAGGATGGATCCATGCTTTCATGTTGTTTACACCAAATTCTGCTCCTACTGTCCAAATGTTGTAGCAGAAATCAAGACTCATGAGACAAGGCAACATAATTATAACATATTTAATGTAACCTGCGTGAATTGGAGCCTGTTTCCTGTTCATAGCTGACACAAGTGGCATCTGGTGTCATCTTCTCTTACTGTAGATTTAGCATATGCATTCAGAAATGTTCTTTTTGGCTGTGATCAGCTTCAAACAGTCTGGCCAGACTCCTTGACCTTTGACA
>VOQK01042230.1:326-13515 GCA_015052645.1 Benitochromis conjunctus | reverse complement strand
GACATCAAGTGTGACTGGCGTTTTCCTCCAGGTTGTTGTCTATGACCCAGGAGCATGGACGAGTGGAGCCCATCTCAGGACAACTGGACTACAACAAGTACCCCCTGGGCTCTGTGCTCACACTGATCCCCTACCACGTTAGTACTGATTGATTTATAGTAAAGCTTGTTGACACATCAGTTTTAGTGTGCCATTTTCCTGTTGACTATGCCTTTTTTTTCTGCAGTCATGTGCAACAGCAGCAATGCATCCTGTATACCATGTACACTCCGAGGGTCGTCTGGTAGGGAGGTGGACGCCCATTCGCGGGTGGTGAAGAGCTGGAGGATGCTTACCGTACTATTCCCCCTTCGTGTCTCTTTGGGACAGAAGCGATATATAGTCTCATTCCGAATTATGTAAACATTAGAAACACATACAGCGATTCCTTCTTTTGTTAGTTAGATGTGCCATCTAGATGGTAAAACGTATAATTAATGAAAATCTTCTTACTGTGAGCTTCAGAAGTTACACACTGTAACAGAAACCCTGCCTACGTTGACACCTCGGGAAGGAGACCTCGCCAGCGATATGACTTCATAGGAAGAAAGATGTGCTTTGTGCTATCAGCTATTAATACAAACGCTAATAAATGCTAATTCACATCTAACTGCACACCTTTGTAATTGATTTTTTTTAAAACTAAATAAAAATTTTCTTGGTCCCCTTTAATCTTCTATTTTTCTGTAATCCATAAATAGATAAGTGCCAGCCTTTGAATGGATAAGTTCAAATATCTTGGTGATAATTGTTATTTTTTTTATATTAAGACAAACAGAATTCCCATTAATAGTAACCTATGTTACTTATTGAAACTATAATAATTCTTCAGTCGGTAAAAACCCTTGTTGTGTAGGGTTCTAACCACAGACTGCGCTAATGTGTGAAGTGCATCTTGGGAAATGTGGTTCTAGCTGGAAGCAGCGTTCTAGTTGGCCACTGAATGACCTTTCACTTGTCACGTGGTTTAAAAACTTCAGCAGGATGGCGCGGAAACTTTTCCCAGCAGCACACTGCTTTGCTGTCAGTGTGTGAAAGTTGTGTTTACATTTTTGTGTGGCGGTACTGACGCTGTAAAGTAAGTTGTGTCGCTTTCGACGCATTTTTATTTCTGTTTTTATTCCCCGCTTTTATTTGGACGTTCGGCGTGTGGCCGCTGATTATAGCAGGGCTGCTTCTCTCTGTTAGAGAAGAATGGCCGCCCCACACTGTCCGTGAATACACCCGGACTGAATGAAAACCTGCGTTAGCAGCTACACCGCTGTAAAGCTAAACGTGTGTTGTAGTGTTACGAGCAACTAACAAAAGTCGCGCTGTTTGGCGTTGTTATCTTTAGTCATGAGTGTGCTGGAGGTGAAGTTCATCGGGGACGGCGATGTCCTGGAGCACATCGTGGACAAGCAGGAGGGTATGGATGCTCTGCTCCTGTAGAAATGATAGTTTACGAGAACCTCTGTGTCTCTCTGACTCTGCTGTCTGTACTGTGCGTACCTCCATAAGGTGTGCAGAGCATCGCCGGGTCCGTTCAGAAGATGGTAAAGTTTAAGAGCCCGGCTGGACGACGGGGATGCAGAGAGGATGTGGAACATGATGGAGATGAAAATGGAGTCCACGATGAGCAGGATTATGTCCACGCTTTAGGGACAGATAACGCAGAAGGTGAGTGCTGAGCAGGGGTAATGACTTTCCTCACCGGGAGGTTTGTTTTCTTTGCTGACAGACCGTGATCAGCTGACGATGCTGCTGACTCAGGTTTACTGCTCTTTGTAGATTTTACACAACTACGTTTGGAAAAATATAGACACACGTTTTCTGATCAGGCAAAGTGCAAATGTGGAATTTGGCAAGTGCTGGTTCACCAGCTGAAATTCAAATCAATGACAGAGACATGCATATAGTTAGCTCAAATCCCATACAAAAGCCTGGTAAAAATATTTTTGATATATAAAAAAATTATTCACACAGGTGCAAATGTCACAGAGGTACTCATTATTACTTATGATTATGGCAGGAGACTTTTGGTACACCTGAATTTCACTCCATTGCATTACATTAAGTGTGTTTGTAAGACTGACTATATTGCTGATATTGGCATATTATATACTTATCAATACTGGGGTATATGTTGTTTGATTACATGAGTCTTTTTTTGGTGGGAAATTTGAACATTTATTATGATTGCTGTGAAATTTCAGCTACGTATAGATGCATGAAAATGATCTGAGGGAGGCTTTTTTTTTTTTTCTCACACGTTGAACTCTGATGCACATGAATATAAGAATAAGCCTGAAATTTTCACTGGTCTATGTTGCCATCGAAATGAATCAGAAGCTGTGATTTGGGACAGATGTATCAAAGAATATCTAAGTACTGGCTAGTTAGAATATGAAGAAAAAAAAAAAGTCCAGCACTCCTGTGAAATCCCATATTTGAGCACACATTGATAAAAAAACAAAACCCCTCTGTAACACACTGTAAAAATTAAGCATGCAGAATCCTTTTTAAATGAAAGTTTTCGTTTTCTCTTGGATTTGCAGAAGATGACGATGGCTTGTCAAGAGTGGCTGGATCCTCCATCTTTACCTTTCAGAAAGTTAAACGCAGCCACAGCATGGCCCAAACCGGTGAGAGCCTCCAGTCTCTTCTCACAAAGACACGCAAACATTCACATGTTATACATCTCCTACCAGTTCTTTCTTTAGATACCATATATGCTCATTTTGTGTTGCACACTTTCCATACACAGCAAGTGAGCTGGCTCGGACTCCTGGAAAAAGTGTGAGCTTCAGCGCGACCCCAAACTTTGAGCCCTCCACCCCCAGTCGAACAGAGCGGAGTGAGTACAATAAACTTTCATCGCCTTTTCTGTGTGCTCATCTTTGCCGTGTGCTCATTTTCACGCAGTGAAGTGTTTTCTCTTCTTCTCTTTCAGACCGTAGAGGTGAAAGCAGAACACCACAGAAGGTGAGACCACAGAAACTTTTAAGCTACTTAAAGTCCAAAGCCAGCAACCTCTGGTGCCAACTTAAGAATTTTATTTTAATTTTATTTAATGACAGAGCAAAAAGGTCCAGTTTGTCTCCACAACACCACACAGGCTCAGGAAGAGAATAGCAAGTGAGTCTGACTGGGAATAATTACATTCGTTCTACGTGACATTTCACCTTTGATCTAATCTAAATGTTTTGGATGGGGGCTTTTTTTGTTTTGTTTTTTGTCTTTTAGCTCCGAGCTTGCGGTCAGACAGCGACAGCGAGCTTTCGCCCTCTGACTCAGGTGAGGAGGATGATGAAGACGGGCTGCAGGAAGAGCAGAAAGGAAAGAAAGAGGATAAAGAGAATGTGACCACCCCGAGAACTCCCAGTAAAGGTTTATCAGCAGCTCTCTACAAGACTCCCGCCAAGAAGAGCAAGGGCACGCCTGAACCTCAGAACCAGCCCAGTATGGTTGAGGAGTACTTTGAAGCTCACGGCAGCTCGAAAGTGTTAACATCAGACCGAACTCTGGAGCGTTTGAACACACCTAAACTTGACAGGGTTCGTTTTTAACTTCATTTATTTGAAATGTTGTAAATGAGCTGCTTTCCTAATAGATTTGGTTTGATTTATCTTTATTTTTGTTTTTGCAGGAGACGTTGGTCCGGCTTTTGGAGGGGAAACCATCCTGCTACTCAAAAGAGATCCAGCAGCTGCACGACAAACACAGAAAGCACTTTAGTAAATGGATGTTACAGTTACAGTAAGTGACGTTGCAGCGTAGTTGTATGCATTTTTCTGCTGTTTTAAGAGCAGTACAAAGTGTCTGTGGCTGTCTGTGTGTAGGCTGGGATTCAGCGTGCTCGTCTACGGTCTGGGAAGCAAAAAAGCTCTGCTGGAAGACTTCAGGGAGACTCATCTGTCTCAAGAAATTCACCTCGTGGTTAATGGGTTTTTCCCTTCCATCACTCTTAAATCAGTCAGTATACACACACACGAAAATATTTTGCATAAACTGCGTAATATAATAAATATCCCTGACCATGAAAATAATGCTCTTCTCACAGATATTAAATGCCCTGACCTGTGAGGTTCTGGATCACCGGGGAAGTTTCCGAACCCCCTCAGACCAGATCCAGTTTATCTCCCAGGCCTTAAAAGACAGTAAGCCCATCAAACTCCTGTGCGTCCCGAGCATGTGTGGTTGTACTGCATGTTTTACACTGATGTCCTCACAGGCCCAGATCTGCACGTGTACCTGCTCATCCATAATATCGACGGGCCCATGCTGCGAGGAGAGAAGACCCAGAGTGCACTGGGGCAGCTGGCATCCCTGCCCAACTTGCACATGGTGGCTTCTTTAGACCACATCAACGCTCCACTGGGTGGGTGCTCGTAAAGTGTCTGCACTGAGGTGGTAATTCTGTTGACATCTATCCTGAATACGCCCTGCTTGTTCTTAGTGTGGGACCAGTTTAAGCAGAGCCAGTTTAACTGGCTGTGGTGGGAGTGTGTGACGTTCCAGCACTACTCGGAGGAGACGTCATACGAAAACTCCCTCCTGGTGCAGCAGACTGGCGCTCTCGCTCTGTCCTCCCTCACGCACGTGCTTCGCAGCTTGACACCCAATGCAAGGTAACACCAAAGACCTCCTAGAAGCCAGTCTTACTGCTGGGTAGTTATTTTTAATCTTCTGTCTAAATGAACAAAGAAAGAGCCATGGGAGGATCTAAATGAGGTGCTAATGAGTTATTGAGATACGAGGATCTAAATGTGACAAATAGATGAGAAATATTAGCTCCCATATCAGCTTCCTTGTGAAAAGGGCCATGCTCATCGCATTTTTGTGTACAGCCTCTGTGTTGGTCTTCAAGTTTAGCCTGTAATCAGTTTGGACCACTAACTACTATTACTCCTCCACCACGTTCACATCCTGTCCCAGGATAGAGACGTGCCATGTAGCTGTCTCTTGTTGACATTCAGAAGTGGATGATTCCTCCCAGTCCAATCCAATAGTGCTCTGGACTCCTGCCGATCACTAATACAGTGGCATAGTGTTTGCCCCCTTCCTGATTTCCTATTTATGTGTTTGTCCCACTTAAATGTTTCAGATCATCAAACAAATTTAAATATTAGACAAAGATAACGCAAGTAAATACAAAATGTAGTTTCTGAATGAAGGTGTTTGTTATTATGGGGGGGAAAAATCCAAACCTACACGGCCCTGTGTGAAATGTATAAAATGAAATAACCCACTTAAATAGGACCTGCCTGACAAAGTCGAGTAGACCAGAAGATCCTCAAAGGCCAGTCATCATGCCGCAATCCAAGGAAATTCAGGAACAAATGACAAACTCAATTCAGATCTCTCAGTCTGGAAGAGATTATAAGGCATTTCTAAACCTGTAAATCGAAAACAACAGAAAAAAAAAAAGGAAATCATGAAGGGGAGAAAGAAAACCCACTTTTTAACATCACTGTACATCTAGATACTGCAGAATTGATACAGAGTTATATTGAAAGTCAGAGGTAACCATGTGCTGTACAGGCTCTGCACATGACCAAGCTGGACAGAGCACCGCCCAGCCTGTGTCCGCAGTCACAGGCTGGGATGAGATGAACGTGTTTACTGACATTTCCTGTAGCTTGTCCCTGAATAACAGTGGATGAATCATGTTAAAGGCACTTGGAAAATCAAAGAAAGGTGATCTTCACCACGTAGCTGTTATTATCTAGTTTGGAGTAAACCATCTGCAGCATATAGATGATTGCACTCATTCATCCACTCCCAGATTTGGTCTGTGCGCAAACTGCAGAAGGTCAAGAGGTGTTGTCACCTGTGGTCTTAGATGGCCAAGACCAGTTTCTCTATGCATGCATAGACTCACCGGTCCAGTCTCATTGAGAAGTGCTTCAAAGCTTTGGAAACTTTGCACCAAAAGGCTTTTAAAGAGTTTATAAAGCTTTTATTTCAAGAATGCGGACACAGCAAGTCTCTTTCTACCAGGGCACTGAACAAATACTAAAATAATTCATATGAAGTATGAATAAGCCAAGAAAAAAAGTCAGTATATACTCATAGCGAATATGGTTAACTGTTTCTTTTGGCTTTAGGGCAGCACAGCCATTGTCTTTGCAGTCACTGTATTCACCAGGTCCAGTTTCTGGTCAATGTTTAGAGTCCAACATCTGTCATTATGTACAGAGCTGTTGGGGGAAAAAACTTAACTGCTTGTTTTTCTTTTTGCAGAGGAATCTTTAAACTGCTGGTAAAGTTCCAGCTGGAAAACAAAGATAATCCTTCATACGCAGGTGCGCACACGTTCGGCTTTTATGTCACAGTTTTCTAGTGCAGTTTGTAATCACGGTTCGTGCTCTGTGCAGGATTGTCGTTCCAGGATTTCTACCAGCGATGTCGAGAGGCATTCTTGGTGAACTCTGACCTCACGCTGAGGACTCAGCTGACAGAGTTCAGAGACCACAAACTGATACGGACACGCAAGGTGGACTTCCATTTTAGAATTCCCCAGCTGTCATTCATTAAGTGTCTGCAGTACTCAGTGCTTATCACATTTATTTGCTTTGTTTCAGGGAGCAGATGGAGTAGAGTACCTGCTTGTTGCTGTGGATGCAAGCACACTGATGGATTTCCTGGAGAACGAGGCGGGTGACTGAGTGGACGAGACTTCAGACTTATGAATCATCTCTTCCAGCAGATTTGTAACAGTGCAGTTACATTTGAATGAGAAGTGAGCCCCAGGGTTCTGTACAGTTTAAATTAATAGTTTAAATAAAATTATAGGTTAAATGTCTTTGGGTTTTTTGTGCCTCTGTGACATTCACGTATACAGCCAACATGTGTGTAATTAAAAACAACATTTAAAGTTAATGCATTGCTTTTTATTTTCTTTACAGAAATAGATTTACATTAGAAAAACATTCTTTTGTTCTTACAAAGCGATAAGGCATGCAGCTATAAGAAGACAGCAGGGGAAACTGAGTCCACACGTGAAAGCTGGAGGTGAAGTACTCACATGCCTGCTTATTGCAGGCAGATGTTAACGGGACAAAGTGGGCACCTTTTATGAACCTGAGCTTAGTGTTAAATGGGTGGGGGGGTGTTAGCCCTGAGTGCATGCTGTGAAACATCAGTGTTGGATTTCAGCTGTTTTCTGTGTCTTTGTAAGCGTTTCTGAGTCCAGCGTGTACATGTGAAGTCTGTTCTGTGTGGCGGTGTGTACAACATGAAGCTCCTCTTCATCCAAATCTTTCAGCAGCAGCAAAACGGCATCTAGAGTGTGCGACTGAAAACACAAGTTTTATTGTTAGCTGGCAGATTAAGAACCAAACATTCCAGGTTTAATTTAAATTTCACAATATAAATGGATCTATTGGCTCTATTATGCTTTTCCATATCATCTGTCCTATGTACACGCCTACAGTGGTGGATGCTCACATTAAGCATGGTCCGTTTCAAGCAATCATCTGCTTAGGGCATGACGTCCCTGTCATCTTAAAGCTCAGCCTTCAGACTACTCCAAGTGATATTATTCCACCAACACAATGGAGTGCCAGGTTCTCATCTAATGCTACCAAGCTTGGTTAGCAAACTGCATCCATAAACAGTATAGGTGCACCGCAAAGAAACACATAACTGCTAATTAGTGGTGTAACTGTACACCAGGTCATATTATTTCTTAGATAATACCATTAACACATTTGTTTATATGCGTATCTGTGGGATACACCTGTACAGTTTATAAATGCTGCTTGCATCAGCTGATAATGCCAACCTAATGGTGGAAAAATCTAGATCACCATAAACCTAAAGTGGATGCTCCAAATTACAGAGTCCTGAACCCAACTGTGGTGGGTACATGCATCTTTTATACACATTCTATGCTTGAATGTTTTGATGATGAGGGGCGGCCAATCAGAAGAAAGGTGGCTTAAACGGCGTGTAGCCTTAAAGGGATGGAAGCTGACACAGCTCGTTTCAAACTTTCTGTTAGCTGAAGGGCGGCACCAAGGTGCAGATAGATGAGGATTTGTTTGAACTGTGAATCATACAAAGCCACTTTAGTAGATTCCAGGGGGAAAAAAAACAACAAAAAAAACGTGCCGCTGGAAATCAGCATAATAGGGTCACCAAAATTTCAAGGGCCACAGTGATGAGTGGAGCTACCTTTTTCATTGATGATTTGCTTTCTCTGGTTAATGGAGAGGAAAGGGAAGAGAACTTGTCTCTTGAAAGTGGCTTCATTCCCAGCTCTTCTCTGATTTTGCTAGAAACAAAAGTTATAAAATATTTTTAATTACAGCAACACTGCATTCAGTTATAAAATAGCTTGTTCTGCTAATTTTAGTTTACGGTTTCCACATGTTCTGCAAACTAAGTTGTTTTAGGCCACAAGACCTACTTGGTCTCCTCCATGTTGTAGTTGAGAGGGTCGTTCTCCGTCTCTGCATCCTGAAGTCCGTTGGTGGAATGCTGGTTCTGGATACTACCTGGGGGTGTTGTGACCTCTTCACCTTCCATGAGAGCCAGTGAAATTTCATCATCTGTGACTACTGTATGCGGGAAACATTGAACAATAGCTACAGTAAGGGTCAGACTTCAATTCAACTTCCTACATCTGACATTGACTTTCAAACTCAGCTTTTTTTTTTTGTTGTTGTCGTCAGTGCGCCCCAGGGCAGCTGTGGCTACAATGTAGCTTGCCATCACCAGTGTGTGAATGTGTGTGTGAATGGGTGAATGACTTATTGTAGTGTAAAGCGCTTTGGGGTCCTTAGGGACTGAGTAAAGCGCTATACAAATGCAGGCCATTTACCATTTTTCATACAAGTTGGAAGATGAGTGGCTGCTAATAAAGTGCTTCAATAGCCGAGGTAAGCAGAGTGTAGTGTGGTCCAAAAACGTCACACACTCACCTTGGTTATCGAGTTTCTGGAGGCAAGGGAGGCAGCGAAGCACTGTGAGGCGATACTGGGTGGCATCGGTTCCACAGCAGGGGTTCTCAGCTAGCCAGAGCACTCTGAGACGAGTTAATGGTCTCAGGTGAGAGAGCTCAGAGAGCGCGGGGATCATGTTCTTCCTCAGGTAGAGTTCACTCAGAGATAGACAGCCAGCCAGAGGAGAGAGAGACGAGATGCTGTTGACACTGCAGACAGGTGAAAGAGAATCATGGCCTGGTGTTACTGGGTCATCCCAAATGAGTCTGTGCATTTGTAACTGTGATATGATTTTGTGTGCGCCAAAGGGACCTACCTCAGTGTCAGCACTTCAATGTTCGGCATCTGAGTGAAGATAGAAATCTGAGAAGACACATGAATCCGTGCAACTTTCATTAAGTACGAACACTAAATTCATTGTCAGGGAAATCATGACATCCATGTTTGCTACTCACATCAGTCAAGTTGCATCCCCTGAAAAAATAGAATGGAGCCTAACGTTACCACAGATAGGAGACACAACACAAGTGGTATCTGCTCACCCCAATGATTAATATGTAATCAAAAAGGGCAACAAAATTGCTGGTATGCTAAAATGGATGCACTTACCAGCAGTTCAGTTTTTTCACGCTCTCCAAGTCGGAGGCCTTCGCCTTTGCAAGAACCAGTTTTCGTGTTAGCTTCATCGCAAAACATTTAACTTCCTCTTAAATGAATAATATATTCAATGGACTAAATATTTAAAAACAACAAAAGCCGCATCGCGACAAGCTAATTGACCAAACATTTCAACTCAGAGCCGCAGGGATGTTGTCGTGCGCCACATTAATACGCATGCGCACATCAGCTTAAGCGTCCATAGTAACGGGATAATTTCTTTTGCTTATAGTTTTCCGTAAAATACGCTGTTTTATTAAATATTCTAATTCAGCTATAATTCCACAGCTAAAATATATAATTATATTATCGTAAGCGAATTTTTACGTTTATGTATAACGTCTGCATTCTCGGAAAACTCAAAGTCCCACAATGCAGCGTGGACGAACTGAGTAAATCGCGCCTGCGCGTTAAGCAATCCCTCTTTGGACCTACGTCTCCACTGAAACGATGGTGAGCAGAGCTTGTTCTGAGCCTAATCCTTGTCAATCTTACAGTTTCAGTGTTATAAATGATATAATCGCTTATTAGGAGGCTTCGTGTTGACCGTTTTTGCCATACCTAGCCTTTATTTATGTCAGATTTGGGATTGTATCAGTAGTAAAAACGATGTTTTCATTCCCCATTGAGAAAGAAATGGCGGCCACCATTGCTAAACTATGTGAGCTCCAAGTACCCGGCAGGCTAGTGACATTACCTTAAGTCCCGTCTTATTTTGAGCGCCGACAATTAAACAAGTCAGAACTGAAATGTGTAATGTCCCAGCAAAAAGTGCTCGTTTGATACAGTTTATTTGAAATCTGCTTAGTTGATTTTTAGTTAGCATTTTGGCTAACCTGCTGAGAGGAAGCTTATGTTGGCTGGCTAATGGAGACAGCAGCCTTTTCACCCTTGGTGCTCAGATTTTGAAGGAATATAGTCTAAGTAGATTTTGCCTCTTTGTGGGGCCACCCTGGGCGTCTCTCATGACACTTGTTCCTGTAGTAGTAACAGTAATGTCATAACGTCAGAACGCTGAAGCCATTTGCTTGTAGTTTTAAACCACAAAATCCCATGGTTACTGTATTTGGTTACTGTATTTTCTTACTGTGTGTTCATATTGTCCACAGGCCAAGCGCACCAAGAAGGTGGGGATCGTTGGTAAATATGGCACGCGTTATGGCGCGTCGCTGAGGAAGATGGTGAAGAAAATTGAAATCTCCCAGCATGCTAAGTACACCTGCTCTTTCTGCGGAAAGGTAAGGACAGCAGTGGAGACCACCCACATAATGTACAGAAACAAGACCTGGTCAGTGTTGGAGTGTTAGGAATGCCTTCAGCAGACTGCGCTGCTAACGTAACATAATTGTAGTGCTCAAGGATGTGTCTAGATAAGTTAACAGTTTCCACTTTTGTGATCTCACTATGCAAATTTGTATTTACAGACCAAGATGAAGAGGAGGGCTGTTGGAATCTGGCACTGTGGGTCCTGTAGAAAGACAGTGGCTGGAGGTGCCTGGACTTACAAGTAAGTTACTTTCCCTCTTATGTGGAATTCTGTCACTTGGTTGCTGCAGACGCTGAAGTCAAGATTAGAAAAGGGGTTCAAAAGTTCCCTCAGCTGTGTTTATTTTAAATACCTGATTTTCCCAGTAGTAGGTTTTTTTTGTTTGTTTTTTTTGTTTTGTTTTTTGCATTATTACATTTTCATAACTTGGGTGACAGTGTGCCCACAGAGAAAGCAGGATTTTTTCTGTTTTTGTTTCAGGCTGTGGGCCAAGGTCTTCTCTAGAGAAGGAACTTACTAATATCAAGAACTGGCACAATAGTAACCTGGCCAGAAACCAGCTAGTAGGAAAGACACGAGTGGAAAGGCTGAAGCTGGATAGATAGCAAGTTTTAAAAAAAATGAAAGTGAATTACAGCAACACTGCATTCAGTTTAATAAGTAACAAAACAAGGACTTAAGTGGAAATGCTTGTTTCTCTGTTGATGCTAAATGGTTTCAAAGAAAAGTGAATGTTTATGTTCTGTGTAAGTTCACAAAACCACGGTGGTTCTCAGCACAGAGCAACGTGTCCCTCCTTCAAAAACATGGACAATCTTGTGTTTGTAGAAGCTAATGTTTTGTTTTTTTCTCCTCCCAAACTTTCTTGCAGCACAACATCTGCTGTCACAGTCAAGTCCGCTATTAGGAGGCTGAAGGAGTTGAAGGACCAGTAAACCAGTGCGCCATGATCACTGGTGGATTTGGGACTTTGTTTTCTATAATTTAACCGAGCTGGACATGTCCTCAACATCCAAAAATAAAACGGTCTGGAGCGGAGTTTGTGTCTTTGTACGTTTGTTACTGTGCAGCTGTAAAATAGAAAGTGTGCGAGGGTTGTAACCTGCAAGGAGACTCTTCAGTGGCCCTTCATTGAGGATGCTTCAGTGAAGTTCAGGTCATCTCTAAACCAGCAGCTATTTTTTGGTGGGGGGTTAACTGAGAAACCACAGATCTATGGGTTTTAGTGAAGCATCACATGGGAATACCTCTGCAAAGTTAAAAGAAACATTCATGTTAAATTATAACTCATCTATATCTGTAACAGCTGCAAAGATGTGTATGTATAGATTACACCTGTACACCTTTGATTACGTGCAGCCTGTGAACTCAGCCAGAAAGAGCACAGACAAACTCTTGGTTTGAGCTTTATTGCTACAAGTCAACATTACTGCTTCAGCGGTGTGGTACTCTTATTAGGACCATTTTGTTGAGCAGAATTACTCTGCTTAAAAATACAAATTTTGATCAATGAAATAGTTAGGTTGAAAATATACACGATTTGTTGACAAGATGATAAACTAAATAAAAACCAAAATAATGTAACCACCTTGGGCTGGAAAGGGGAAAAAAAACAAGTAAAATCTGAGGCTGATCCATGAAGCTCGGTAATATTTTAATTAAATAATAGTTACACTCATATGAAAACAACATTTACTTTTTCAACAAAAAAGATAACAGTGGTATGTCTCTCATTTCCTTACAATATCTGTGTACTGCGGTGTGTTTCAAACAGATTTTTAGTGAAGCAGTATTTACTTGTATGAAATTCAATGTGAAAACCTGCTGTGCAAAAAATTGGGTACACACCAAAATTAGCTTATACTTGACCTTTAAGGACAGGTGTGTCCAAACATGAGAAAAGGTATTTAAGGTGGCACATGGCAAGTTGTGCTTCTCTTTGACTCCTCTCAAGAGTGGCAGCATGGGATCGTCAAAGCAACTCTCAAAAGATCTGAAAACAAAGATTGTTCAGGTGAAGGCTTGTATGCAAAAGCTCATTTAGGAAGAAAGAGCTTTGGACTGATGAAATAATAATTGAGTGTTTTGGTCATAAAAAGAATTTTGCATGGAAGAAAACGTTGCATTACAGGAAAAACACCTGCTACGAACTGTCACATTTGGTGGAAGATCCATCATTCGTTGGGGTTAGTTCAGGGACTGGAGCCCTTGTTGAAGTCCAGGGTTGGATGAATTCAGCCCAATATCAACATATTCTTCAGGATAACGTTCAAGCATCAGTCACAAAGATGAAGTT
>VOQK01042225.1:6542-27103 GCA_015052645.1 Benitochromis conjunctus | reverse complement strand
GCATGGGTGGAGGAGGAGCGCTCGGAAATGGCAACAGTTATGGGAACGGTGGAGGCCAAGGTGCGGGACTGGCCTTGGACGGCGTCTGCAGGGACTTCATACGCAATGTCTGCAAAAGAGGGAAGCGCTGCCGCTTCAGACACCCAGACTTTAACGAGGTGCCAGACTTGGGAGTGCAGAAGAACGAGTTCATCTTTTGTCACGATCATCAAAATAAGGAGTGCATGCGCTCTAACTGCCGCTTTGTCCACGGATCCAAAGAGGATGAAGACTATTACAAGAAGACGGGAGAGTTACCTCTCAGGCTAAGAGGGAAAGTTGCTGCTCGGCTAGGCCTCTCCCCCATGGATCTCCCCCATAGCCGTGGTGAGGTTCCCATCTGTAGAGACTTCCTTAAGGGAGAGTGCCAGAGGGGCAATAAATGTAAATTTCGCCATGTCAAAAAAGACTGTGAATATGAACCATCCAGGGCTGGAGTGGGTGGTGTTATGGGGCCAGGTGTCAGTGGCATTGTGAATGCTGGAGGAGGAATGGGTGGAGGAGGAGGTGCTTGTGGAGGAATGCAGGGACTTGTGGGAGGTGGCGCAGGGGGCGGAGGTAATATGATGGGGACCGGCTGCCCCGGCTTGGGTGGTTGCAGAGATCTAGGTATCTCAGGTCTTGGAGGAGTAGGTGGAAGTGGAATGAGTGGGTGTCTGTCCATAAGTTCGTCCGGACAACGACGTTATGACAGGAGCACATGCTCAATGTTTGACCCTCTGGTTGAGAGTGGTCTGTTTGATGCTGGTTCCCTGGAGACCTCTATGGACCACACCACTCTGCAGTTAAAGAGGCGACGGTTGGAGGGGCTGCGTCTGACAGATGGGAGTGGAGGTGGGCACTACGAGTTGGGAGTTCAAGCCACCTTGCCACCTCGTCCTCTGGAGTACAGATTCCTAGAGGAGGAAAATTCCCTGCTAAGGAAGAGAGTGGAAGAACTGAAAAAGCAGGTAGGTAGAAGAATCATATTATGACTTCCTCAAAAATGAGTCATGCCACCAATGCAGGATGTAAATGTTCAGTCACGTTATTACTGAGAAATGTGCAAAACAAGCGCTGCCAAATCCCAACTAAACAGAAACTTTATCAAAGTATTTTATAACACATCCCGGAAAGATTAAAGCATTTTCAACATAGTCAGTTCAAAGAAAAGGTCAATCCAAACAGTATCTCTGTAGTATATCCAAAAATCCACCAGAATTTGTGTCCCATGTTTGTTAGAAGTGTGATTAGGTGTCTGCTGACAGACTTGTGTATTAAAATCCCAGCGATCAACAGTTTACATCAACATTATAATAGAAATTCAAATTTAATTGTAGTTATATTTAAGCTGATTTCCGAGCATTGCTGATTTAAACAAACAATCATCCAGCAAATTATTTATGTGTTACTTCTTCCTTTTGGAGGATACTGATGACACATTTTTGTGTTTGCTGGGCTCTTTTTCAACTCTTTTTTTTTAATTTTTTTTAAATTGAAAAATACCCCAGCAACACACTTAAAATGATTGATGTTATTAGCAAGTATTAGTTATTAGTAAGTACTAAGATCAGCTGTTGTCCAAAGGCACAGAATTTAGACTGCTGTAAATGCTCTGCCTATGGGCTAGAATGGTGGAATGAAGGGGAATGAGCTAAAATGGCTAAAACAGCTGGGCCAAGGTTCAGTGTAAAGTGAATAAAGATTGAACTGAATCAAGCAAAGCTATTCTATTAGAGCCCAAGACTGGAAAAAATGGGAGTGGACATCAGCATAACAAGTTCCCTGTGATGTAGACCAGCTTGTACTTTTTACGGTAAAAATATAATTTTGTGTTTATAATAAAAGTCATATTCTAGAATTTGTAACTGAAGAGTTAATATGAAGTGATGGCTGCACAGGAGTAAATGGGGAAAATTAGATTTTCCTTCAGTCACCTGACAAAAAGGCCCACTGGATGTTTTGGGGAGAAAAGGAAAAGAGACAAATGAGACACACAAACACCTTTACTTTTCTGTAAAACCATGTAGAGTGATTAGTTAACACAAAGTCTAAGGCTATTTGTAAATGATTTCCTTTATATCTTGAGTATTTCAAATATTTAATGTCTCCATGTGTTTCCTGTCATGTACTTCTGCCTGTTTATACTCTTTCTTATGTGTTTTTCAGGTTTCCAATCTCATTGCCACAAATGAGGTTCTCCTGGAGCAGAACGCCCAGTTCCGAAGCCAGGCCAAAGTGATGACACTGTCTTCAACTCCTGCACCCACTGAGCAGAATCTGGCGCCCCCTGTAGGTTCAGTGAGTTCCTACAACCATAGCATCGCCCAGACTCACACCACCTTGAGCAGCGCTCCGTTACAGGCTCGGCCAGTCACCCAGCAAGATCTTGTAGCTCCCGCTGGTGCCCCTGCAGCCCCTCCAACCAATGCAGCCCCACCCACTGCTCCTCCGCCACACCTCAATCCTGAGATAACCCCCCTCTCAGCCGCCCTCGCACAGACCATTGCCCAGGGAATGGCACCCCCTGTTTCTATGGCACCAGTGGCAGTATCTGTGGCACCAGTGGCAGTATCCATGACTCAGCCACTTCCCGGAATCACCATGAGTCACGCCACCACCCCAATGGTGTCGTACCCAATTGCAAGTCAAAGCATGAGGATCACAACCCTGCCACACTGAATGAATGCAGGGGCCACAATACCCATGAGTCTAACTGGAAATGTACTTAAACTTTAATGGGTTTTGATTTTTTTTTATTTTTTTTTATACAGATGGATTTTTTTGTCCCTGTGTATTAGACTCAAAAGATGTTTGGACAGGGAGAGCTGTGTGATAGAGACACTTCCTTTTCTCCACCAGGGGTCAGGATAAATGCTTATCCTTCCCTAAACCAGAACTATGTTCTATAGAAATGTTACAAATGTTGAGGGTTTTGTTTTTTTGTTTTGTTTTTTCCCCAGATTGACTAACACAAGCCCTGGCGAAGGTCTTTGTACCAAAGGGATCTTTTCATACACACGTACACTAAAAATGACAAGACACTCGTGCCGTCATCTGTTGTGTGTGTGAACCATTTTTGCAAGGCGGACAAGCGTTGTCCGTCTAAGGACTTGAAGAGACTGGAAACAGTTTGTTTGTATTTTTTGTGGATTGTTCTGGTGTAAATTAACTTTGGTACTTTGCACATTTGCAACAAAAAAAGAATTACAACCACTCAACAATGAATCCTGTGTTTTCTGTCTTTTTACAGTTGCTTTTTTATGTTTACATATAAATAGTCATAAATGGATATATTTTCAGTTTGAAGTGATGTGTGCGCTCATGTTAACATTCTGTTGCGCTAGTTGTTTGGGAGGAGTCATGCTGTGTACGATAGAACTTAATCTCTGTTTAATAACTTCATGTCCGTGTGGCTCTTTAAACAGCTTAAGTATCTGCCGTTGACTTCACACTCTGGGCCCTGGTGGTACTGCGTCAAGTTGTATTTAGTTACTGTCAGTTTAGTATTTATGTGATCCACTGCAAAGCAAATATTTCTGAAAACATTTACTTCAAAACCAGATATTGCAAATATTGGACCTTCACACTAAACATGGTGCAACCAAAACATTTTCTTTAGTCACAGCATTATTTTGGGGAAAACGGTTCAAATGCAAACCCGTACAGCTATTAAAATATACCCACTTTATTAGGTATGATGGTTCAATTTCTCATTCATGCAAATGTCTAGTTCAAACCAGGCATTGAGGGGAGGGGGGGGGAGGGTGAAAAGTTGTAAAGTGGTTGCAAAACGCCTTGTTGATGTCAGAGCAGAAAGGCCAGACTGCTTCAAGCTTTAAGGAAGGTAACAGGATAATCACTTGTTACAACAAAGGTATACAGAACAACACCTCTGTAAATAAAATAGTGAAAAGCAGCAGAAGATGATACTAGTGCCACTCCTGCCAGTAGAGGACAGGAAACGGTTGGAAATTTGCATTGGCTCATCAAAACTGCATAACTGAAGATTGGAAAAGTTTTTCCTGGTCTCCCGAGTCTGGATTTCTGCTGGAGCATTTGGTTTGTAGGGTTGGAACTTGACAAACAACCTGGAAGTATGGATCCCTTGTGCCTTCCATCAGTGGTTCAGGTTTGTGGTGGTGCGTATAAGTATATTTTCTCTGGGCCTTTAGGACCAATTGTGCATCACTGATCCCATATACCCTACCTGAATATTACTTATCATGTCCAGTCCTGTCCTCTGATGTTACAAAGGACAGAGCAAACTGGTTTCTCAAGCATGAAAGTTGACTTTACTCGAATTCCCTCAACAGTCACAGTCATTACAGCTCAATGCATGAGAGCACCTTTGGAATGTGGTGGATTGGGAGGTTCTCAACATGAATGTGTAACCAACAAATCTGATATAATAATTTGGACCAAAATCTCTGAGGAATGTTTCCAGCACCTTGTTGAATCTATGCCACAAAGAACTGGGGCGGTTCTCAGTGCGGGGGGCAGTATATACTTAATAAAGTGGCCATGCTTTAGAAACCGCACAATGACTCATGAAAAGTGTGTCAGGCGTTGTGTCTCTTAGAAAGTGATTCATTTGGTGCCAACAGGAGGAAAAAGATTGACTTCAAACAGTTTCAAATGCAAACGTGTTTTCACATTTGTGTTCAAGACAATTCTTAACAACTGGATTATAATCTAACTGCATATTTATCATATTTATCACTTATTATACTACTTATTTTCATAATCTGATAAGGTAATCCTAATTACATGTAATTAGTTACCATCCAACCCTGCTTACTGAAATCATTATGGCAATGGCCTGTGCGCTATTTGGGGGTTTGGGGACGGATGATAAAGCAGTAGGAAGTATTTCCAAGCGTGTACTGTTGGGTTAACGGGTGGTCTGTGCGTCGTCAGACAAATAAATATACTTTTTTCGGATAATTTGATCATAGAAAACTTCCACATAATGCTGCAGTAATATCGGTTACTGGGTAGTCTGACGCAGCAGTCAAAACGCCTTTTTTCTTTCTGAGCCAGTGGGCGTGTTTTCGCACAGCTAACGGGACTGGGTGAGCAGCAGCTATCTGGGACTTCTCCGAGATCTGTGCTCTATCAATACGACCGCTCCAATCCAGCGATCGCAATCACATTTTAATTCCAGTCCGTATAAGATGCGATACTCGCGAACGGCGAACTCGTAAAACTGACGCGCAGCAGCGGTGCGTTTGTTCAGACCGTGGCTCGCACTAGTCATGAAACCGCAGATTAAGTGTTAGGGAAGTTCGATCACCGTTTTAAAGACAGCAAATATCATTCAGCGAACAGCCTTGCGGTAATTTAGTGGTTTTAGAAGATAATCACAATGCAGAAGGACAAGCCGGAGCCAAGTGAACCCAAGGGCGCCGAGTGTCCGAGCACAGGCGACCGCGAGAAGAAAGCCCCGAGTAACGTGGAGGCAGAAACTGACAAACCCAAGGGGATAAGTGCAGTGGCGGTGCTTTGGACGTTTGGGAAATGCCTGGGTGCTTTGCTCCCCGTCTACCTTGCCGGATACTATCGGGTCAGCACCAGTCTGCTGGTGTTCGGCATGATGATCTACACGGGATGGAAACATGCCCGAGAAGCCAAGGAGACGCGCCTGAAGTCAGCCATGCAGCTGCTCGACAACGAGCAAGAGTACACATCCACAAGAGTGTCCAAAATCAAGCGAGACCTTCCTGCATGGGTAAGACATGAACACACACCTGATGGTCTGAGAGCATATTAAGCTTTCTGCTGCTGCACTGTCCTCCCTTAGCCCACTTTGACCTAGAATAACCTTACATTACACAAAACACGCAAAGCCTGGCACTAGACCATGCAATCACAATACCACTACAGAGGCTACTGTAGGGTCTAATTACTATTTTGAGTAATTATTATTTGCTGCAATGGAACCATGAAATACACCCCAGTCTATTATAGCCTTGAAAAACTTTATTGAACCGTTGCTCTTTAGCTCCTCACTGGAGTATGCGGTCAGGTTTTGCAGAACTCTTTGTCCCTTTTCCTTTGTACAAGGACACTTCCTAAATTCATTGCACACGTGTTTTTGTAAAACTTAACATGCATAAAAGCACACATTGTTTGTTCAAAAGCAGCTGCAAAAACAATCAAACCTTCTAATCAAAGCTGGCTGGAGAACGTGTGAGGATACTAGACCTGCAGTCTATAGTACATCTTTGTAGTAATTGAAGACATAATTCAAATTCAGAAACCCACA
The DNA here is from genome assembly GCA_015052645.1 of Benitochromis conjunctus. Lineage (NCBI taxonomy): Eukaryota > Metazoa > Chordata > Actinopteri > Cichliformes > Cichlidae > Benitochromis > Benitochromis conjunctus. Next base: position 20,817 of record VOQK01042225.1, on the reverse strand, counting down.
TGTGCCTCTGCCATCTGGGAGTATCTGGCCACACCCAAGTCAGGCTCTGTGGGTTCCTGTTTCAGGAGTGATTACAACGATTGCGTGCATAACCAGACAGAATGCATCTCCTCACTGAAGGGTTCAAAACCGATTTCTCAATATTGGCATGTGGTTGTCTGAGAGAAACTTATGAAATATGCATGGTGCGAAACATTTCAAACACCTATATTGCAAAAGTATCTTGACAAATGACTTACAAGCCTTAATGTGTAATAGCCACATCATTTAAAGTGATCTTTTTATATAACATGGCTTCATCCATATTATGTTGTGTTTTTGAAAACCCTTTTCCAGTCTGATACCTCAGGGAGAGAGCACTGTCGTGATATCAGCAAAGTTACTGGTCTTCTGTGACTGAATCATTTTCCTTTTATCTAGTTTATCAGTTTGTATGCACAACTTAAGCGTGTTCCTGCGCTCTGTTTCTATCTTTCAGGTGAACTTTCCGGATGTTGAGAAGGTTGAATGGTTGAATAAGGTAAAACAGTTCCTCTTTTTCTTCTTCATCATTTTATTGTGCAAACTGTCCATTTTCCCTCAACCACAGCAAACACACACCTGACCGTTCAACAGTCCAGCTGTTGTGTTGATTGACACTTGTTAGTGTGTGCTCCTGATAAATACTGTTGCTACCTTAGTAGAAAAAAGGCCACACCCCCACCATTGTGGGCGCTCTGTCTGTACTGCAGAGGGGAGGCCCGGTGCCAGACAGCCCACTCAACATTTCCATTTCATTGCAGCCTACGGGGCTCACAGGAAAGGGGAGGAGCCACATAGCTCCCCAAACTAAAAAAAAACCCTGCAGCCCCACCCCCATCTCCTTCTAGCTCAGAGCCTAGAGAAAGTAAGGCCTCTAATACAGACATAAAGAAATAAAAAGCATTCAAGATAGCAGGACCACAAGACGTAAGCATTAGAAAGCAGACAAAGCAGAGGTTTGAGACTGCTTACTGGAGGGGAGGTCAGGAGATTGCCTTACTGTTCAGGCGCCATGCGCCGTAAGAGCAGGCAGCTGATGACTCATTCTCCACTTATGCCAGACTCTAACCAACTGTGGGGTTTTTGTTTTTTTCACAAAGTCAGAGGCACGCAAGCAAACTGTGCCTGTTTTTAGATTCTTTCTCATTGTCAATAGACCCTTCACAGGTTTACATAGCGGTATTAATATTGTGCAAAAAGAACCACATCTAGACCACAGATGTCATACAGCATGTTATGACCCCAAACAAGAACACTAAGAGCTGAGGAGGTTTAGTACACTCCAGCTGTCTCTATCATTCTTTCTGGTATTTCAAGCAGAAGGCAAAAGTTTACTTAAAGCAGTCGTCTCTGTTATGTTTTTGAAAAATAAAGCGTGTGCTTGATCTCCTGGCCAGGTCCTGCAGCAGGTGTGGCCCTTTGTCGGCCAGTACCTCGAGAAGCTGCTGGTAGAAACCATCGCTCCTTCTATCCGAGCCTCAAGCAGCCATCTCCAGACCCTCAGCTTCACCAAGGTGGACATGGGAGACAAGGTGATGACTCAGAGAGAGTAAACAATGCTATGAATTTGCTGCAAAGATCCACACAAGTGATGCATGATGGAGTTATACTGTTCAAACAAATGTGCTTTATGTTTGCTTTAGGCCATGAAGGTTGTAGGGATCAAGGCACACACAGAAAATGACAAGGGACAAGTCCTGCTGGATCTGTATATCAGGTCACTTTTTACCTTTTGCTTTTTACTTTGCTTTTATTTCTTTATCGGAATATTTCCAGGGTGCATATATTGGTGACGTTTTTGTGCTCATATCTTCAGCTATGTTGGCAACGTGGAGATCAATGTTGAAGTGAAGCGGTACTTCTGCAAAGCTGGAGTCAAAGGCATACAGGTTTGTCTTCTTATCACGGCTTAAAAATACTGTGCGGTGGCATTATTAGGTAACCATTTCATGTAAAGCTTTTAAATGCCAATCTAAAGATCCAGAATTCAGTAAAATACAAAGAAAATCTGCCTTTCTTTATTTAGTGATAATTGGCCTTTCTGTTTCTCTTTTGCTCCAGCTACACGGGATGATGCGGGTGATCCTTGAGCCTCTGATTGGAGATGTGCCCATTGTGGGTGCAGTCTCTATGTTTTTCATCCGTCGGCCTGTAGGTCCATTTACATTTACAATTCACCTCCATTAGTCCTTCTCTTGTTGCACCTCCCAACCCCCATTCCTGTCAATAACACATGTCCTATGGTCTTGTATGCTATTGGTTTGCTATCAGTCCTGATAGATTGCTGTACAGAGTTCCTTCTTATCTCTTCCCAGAAACTAGACATCAATTGGACTGGACTGACTAATTTGTTGGACATTCCTGGACTGAAGTGAGTCATGCTGAAAAAACCTCACTTTACACATTATTAATAACCATGGCCTTTAAAGGGAACCTCGTCTGCTCGTTTCCAACTTTGTGTACACTATTCAAGAAGCTTTGCATGATCATGATTCACAGTTAAAAATAATCCCTGTTCATCCCATGCAGTGCTTTTGTACAGCCCCACAGTTTAGCTTTAGCTCCCTTCCCTTCTGCAAATTCAAGACAATCTTCTCCTAATTGAATGCCCTTCATAAACAGGTGGATGGGGCTTCTGCCCTCATAGCCAGAGCTGCATGCAAGAGATTTTAGTGACCATTTTAGTGCTGTGAGCTCGACATCATACAGAACCAAGATCCTGAACAAGATCTTTTGGCTCAGAGGAATTGCCTGTACATAGGCTGACTTCATTGTTTGAAACATCTGTCATATTAAAGATGTGAATGCAACATTAACATTATATTTATAAGAGAAACTAAAGAAAACATCATATTTTCCCTTTAAAATTTTCATTTTAATAATTGACTTTTATTATACAATGAAAATTAAATGATTTTTGGTGCTACCAATGAAATAGTACTCTGTTCTTTGTTGCAGTGTCATGTCAGACAGCATGATTATGGATGCTATCGCCTCCTTCTTGGTGCTACCCAACCGCCTGGTTGTCCCGCTGGTTCCTGGCCTGCATGTGGCCCAGCTACGCTCTCCTTTGCCCAGGGTAGGGCCTGAATATTCACCAGCACATTCAGACTACAATTGTACTTCAAGCTTTAAAAACAGTAGTATATGAACCTCTTTTCCTCTCTCAGGGTGTTGTACGCATCTACCTACTGGAGGCACAGAAACTAGTAGCCAAGGACAACTATGTGAAAGGGGTCATGGCAGGCTTGTCTGACCCCTACGCCATATTAAGGGTGGGACCCCAGACCTTCACCTCCAAACACATTGACAACACGGACTCCCCCAAGTGGGGAGAGATGTATGAGGTGAGGAGAAGGGTTTTTTTGTTTTCTTTGTAGGTCTTTCACGTATCATTTCACTTTGTTCTGTATTTGAGGGTTTATATGTCAGTCACTGGCATTGTTCATTTCCATTGTGAGGCTGCAGACAGCTTCCATACAAGCCCCTCTGTCAGTCGTCATGTCCTTATGTGTGTTCCGTACGTCAGGTTATTGTCCATGAAGTACCTGGTCAAGAGTTGGAAGTTGAGGTATATGACAAAGACCCAGACAAGGATGATTTCTTGGGCAGGTACATATGCATAATTCATGTCCTGGATGAATCTCATGTTGTCACCTTTCATTTGTCACCTTTATGAAGAGTGGGGAAAATACTTCAAATGTACTTTCTGTGCTGTTGATCATTGAAATTGCACCACTGCATTTTGTCTTTAATCCTTCTTGTCTTACACTCCTCCTCCCTATAGGACTAAATTGGATTTGGGCATTGTGAAGAAATCCATAGTTGTCAATGATGTAAGTGAGCAGTTTTCTTTTTTAACTTTGCCACGCTGTGTGTGATTTTTTTTTTTAATCACAAGATGGTGAAAGTATGTCTGAATGTGTCTTCCCAGTGGTTCACTTTGAAGGACACAGATTCTGGACAGGTTCACTTCAAGCTAGAGTGGTTGAGTTTGCTGCCGAGCACTGATCAACTAGAGCAGGTCTGAGCGTCTAATTTTCACTGATGATCCTTTTTTTGTGTGTCATGAGCAGACTTGTGTTTATTGTCAAACAATTACACTAAAAGAAATGTTGTAAAATCGTCATCTAGGTCCTGAAGAGGAACGAGAGCATCACCAGTAAGAACGCCGATCTCCCTTCTTCAGCCATCTTGGTTATATATCTGGATAAGGCTGAGGCGCTTCCTGTGAGTCAAATAAGTGTGCCTACCGTGCCCACATTCGTGCACAGCTCAGAGCTGCTTCCTGTGTGTGGTTAAACTAACTGAGCTGTAATTGTCATTTGTTTCGCATTCCACAACTTTGTTGCCTTGGCCTCAAACCCAGTTTAATCTGTTCCACTGTTGATGAACGTGGGTAACTCTGTGCAAATCTGTTACACACTTTTCAGACTCTTCTAATTTGATCATGTATTAAAAAGGAACACAAAAGTTAAAGAAACTTTCAAAGAAAACCTCCGGCTTATTGTTTTTTTCTCTTTGCAAACTTAGACTTCCTGATTATGCCATGCAGCATACGTGCATGCTTCATTTCAGTTATTTGTGCTGTTGCTATGGTAGCCCTGCACACACTTTCATTATGACCGACCTCATGTTCTTATAATAGTAGATACGTCTATTTGTTGTGCTGCTCTTGGTTACAGAATGTCAGTGTCTTACTCTGTATTCATATCTGTCTTCAACTCTGTATGTTTTAGATGAAGAAGGGAAATAAAGAGCCCAATCCCATGGTGCAGTTATCTGTGAAGGACGTCACCAGGGAGAGCAAGGTACATCTCCCGGGAAAGCCAGTTAAAATACTCTCGATATGTTCTGTTTATTTTTTTGTCATGTGCACATTTTTCTGTCTTCTCTTTAGACTTGTTACACAACTGTTAATCCGGAGTTTGAAGAAGCTTTTACCTTCTTCATCCATGATCCTCGCAACCAGGACATAGACATTCAGGTAGTAGATAGAGATTATGTACTATTTACTATGCACTAAAACTCTTCTTTGATAATCTGAAGGGTGATGGTGTTAAATTGTCTTTTCTTCATTAGGTGAAAGATGCTGATCGTGTGCAGACGCTGGGAAACCTGACCATCCCGTTGTCCCGTCTCTTGTCAAATTCCAATCTTTCTCTGGATCAATGGTTCCAGTTGGAAAACTCTGGATCAGCCAGTCGCATCTACCTCAATGCGATCCTCAGGGTAAATGGGGAATAAGACCTATAATCCTGGACTGTTATAATGTCTTATAAACACACTAACAAAAAAAGGGGAGCATAGGAAGTCATTAATTCTCAATTCAATTTAGATTTCGTGTCTTTCTGCTTCTCCTTTTTCCCATTTCACCGAAGGTCCTGTGGTTAGATGAAGAACGTATTACATCTGATGTGTCATCCAGCTTATCCCAACAGCTCCCACAACAGACCTCTCCCCATCCTAGCTTTGCCACAGAGGTAATACAGGACAGCTCAGTTATTTATTTATTTTTACTTGATAGCTCTTAGCATCTTGCAAGTATTTTTTTTTATTTAAAATGCATATTTTATTACAGGGACTGCTGAGAATTCACCTGTTGGCAGGTCAGAATCTTGTTCCGAAAGATAACCTGATGGGAGGCATGGTGAAAGGCAAGAGTGACCCTTATGTCAAGCTCAGCATTGGGGGTGAAACATTCACAAGTGAAGTCATCAAGGCCAATCTTAACCCCACCTGGAATGAGATGTATGAGGTAAGAAACGCTAAAATTGCTGTGAAATTTTAAAGCATCATCTGCACTTTTGTGTGTAAGTAAAATAGAGAATCAGACAAAATGAAATGAAATCTAAATGCCAGCTTAAAAAGATGAGTATTGCTTTTTGATTGAGTCCACGGAGTTCATTTAGTTGCAGTGTAATTAGTTGAAGATGGTCCTTTGAAATGTGTAACTTGGTTTGCCCCTCAGGTGATTTTAACCCAGCTTCCAGGCCAGGACCTGCACGTGGAGGTCTTTGATAAAGACATGGACATGAAAGATGACTTCATGGGCAGGTAACTATATTTAAATCAAGCATCATATATGCTTATTAGCATCTACACTATTCTAATCTTGTATGTGTTGACATGCAGGCTGAAGATCAGTCTAAAAGACCTCATTGATGCTCAGTATACTGATCAGGTGGGCATGTGCTACAGTGTTAGCTTTTAGGAATGTGGTTAGCCAGCTACATAGAGTTTTAGTGTTTTCAGGTACAGACACATAAGACATTTTAGAAAAATGAAATCGATAGATCTACTTAAATTTCTTTTCTAAAATTACTTTAGAAACTTCCTTCATTAAAATATTTTCTCTTTATTTTTCAGTGGTACACGCTCAGTGATGTAAAGTCTGGTCGTGTACACCTGATACTGGAATGGGTTCCAACAGCCTCAGAGTCAGACAGATTGGACCAGGTCAGTAATATCGAAACAAGCCACAGATTACTGAACACTTTTTGCTGAGCTTGATTTATATTCTGCGGTTGTTTCCTGCATCTTTAGGTTCTTCAGTTCTATTCCCGACAGTCCTACCAGAACAAGGCAGTTCCCTCGGCAGGGCTGCTGTTTGTGTTTGTCGAGCAGGCAGATGGATTGTCAGTGAGTCTTTTAATACTGCTTTGAAGGACAGTCTGTAGAACTAGGAGCTGACCATTGGACTCCAAATAAAAATTACTGACTGTTCTCTCTTGCTGCAGGTGAAGAAGAGTGGAAAAGATCCAAAAGTAGGAGCAGAGTTAACTGTTGGAGCAATGTCTCGAAAAACTACAGTAAGATTCCAGCCCTCATCCTGATACTTCTGCTTCTCTTCCAGTACTAAGATTGGCAAAGTACTCTATGCGTTGACTCTTTTGTCTCATCTTAAGGTGTGTGATCGTACAACATCACCTCAGTGGAATGAGGCATTCTGCTTCCTGGTTCGTGACCCCAGAGAGGCTATTCTTCTTGTTAAGGTAAGATAGCTTCAGTGTATTATAAAACTTATCCTCATGTAAACAGATCTCTCATATAGCACTTGTTAACACCAAACATTGTGTTTTTCCAGCTCTCCCACAGCTGGACCCTACCCATGGGCTCTGTGGTTATTCCTGTTCGAGAGCTGCTCTCTGAACCAGAGCTGGTCCTGGACCAGTGGTTCCATCTGGATGGAGCCTCACCTGAGAGCCAGATTCTTATAAGAGCTGAACTCAAGGTATGTCAGTCTCTGTCAATTCTTCAGTTCAGCTTGTTTTGTTGTTTGTTTTTGGTTTTTTGTTATCTTCTAAATCAAGCATAGTTGTAGTTTAAGTGAGCCAGAGAGTCAAGCTCGCTGCAATCCCAACATATCAGTTGATCTCAGTGCCAGTCCACATTTTCTGAGGGCTCAGCTGGCATCTCCCTACACGTCCAACTGGAAAGCCTCATAAAGGGCACACTATATGAGCCGCTTTAGTTGCTGAACCCCTGCAAGCTGCTTTGCAACCCACCTTCACTCCAGCTCCTCCTATCCTGCTGTGTGTGACATATCAGTGTCATATCTGTTGTCACTGTTGCCTGCTCTCTGTTCTTGCTGTTATTCTTGCAGTTGTACCTTCTGCCAATGGCTTTCCATGTTTGCATAGCGCATCCAAAGGAGGTGGCAGAATAAAACTACACCTAATTTAAATTACTGCAGATGCAAATATCAATCTTCAATATTGACTATGTTGGTTTAGATTGAAATATTTAACATATTTCATATAAAAAAGTGAATATCATTAACTCTGTCTCTCTCTTTTTTTTGTTTTTGCGATAAGCCCCGTTCTCTGTCTTTAATTCTCTCCTTTATTTCCTTTTTTATTGTACTATCATGAGGTTTGCAGGGAGTTGCTCAGATTTGTTCTTTTTCTAATGAAATTTGTTTTTGCAATGGGTGTAATAACTATGTAATAAATGACATAGTTAATTTAGAACAATGTACATTTAATTACAGATGCTGATTCCAAGCAAATGTCCTGTTACCGCTGATAAAACTAAGGTAACTGCAGTGTCAGATCCTTCTCCCGCTAAGCAGAAACAGGAGACAGAAAAAACACTCAAGTAAGATTATTTATTCGGGAAAGTCTATTTGTGTTTAGCCATCGGATTTTCCTCTTAAACTTGGCTTATTTCTTATGGCTCTGTTTTTAGGTCGAACTCAGTAGACACTCCTCCCGTGGAGACTATTGTCTCTTCGGTGATTTCGCATGAAGATGCGGATGCCAAAAAAACTGCAGCTGATTTGATTCAAGATGAGACGGAAGAATCACCAAGTCCTGCCATAACACAGCCCCCTCATACTTCTCCAGACATCAGCTTTGCCAGTGAGGTAACATCACAACACACTGATCTACAGAAGCAGATACAAGAAGCAGGGAATGGCAAAATCCTGTTTGTTAAAAAGCAGCACGGATGAAAATATCCCTCCCTGTAGGGTCTGCTGAGGATCATCCTGCTGGAGGCCCAGAGTCTTGTTGCCAAAGATAAAGTGATGGGTATGGCAAAAGGCAAGAGTGACCCTTACGCCAAGATCAGTGTGGGAGAAGACAGTTTTAAGAGCAATGTGATCAAGGAAAACCTCAACCCGGTCTGGAATGAGATGTATGAGGTGTGTATGAGGGGCTGCATAAAATCAGAAGACTTCAGCACTTAATGTTCCCACCTAACATCTGTGACTTGGACTAAACTTGTTTGCGCTCTTTAAGGTGGTGCTGAAGCCTCAGTCAGGACAGGAAATGCAAGTGGAGCTGTATGATAAAGACATGGACAAAGATGACTTCCTGGGCAGGTAAGGGCTCATTTTTAGGTCTACACTTGTTCAGAACTGAGTCAGAAGAGCCAAATCACACAAAGATATCTACCTGAGTTACTGACAATGTTTTTGCCAGTCCACCATGAGATGAAGTTTATCACAGTGCACTACTAAAAAAAACTGTGTTTGTAAATTCAGAGTAGTTGAAACAGTATTGTTAAGGACTTTTGCATAATGTGCATAATCTTCTTTGTTGTGACTAGATTCAAAATCAGTGTGGCAGACATAATCAGCTCCCAGCACTTGGACCAGGTGAGTATTTTATATATTTTCTTACTAAATGTGTGTACGCTTGGTGCATTTATAGACTGGAAGCCAATGACTGAGCACCTCTGTTTCAGTGGTACACCTTGAATGATGTAAAGTCCGGCCGTGTCCGTCTGATCCTGGAGTGGGTTCCAACGGTGTCCCATAATAACACCCTAGACCAAGTTAGTGCATGTTTTTGTACACAAACAAAGTGCTCCTTCTTTGATTCACTGTGCACATCGGTGCTGAGTCACTAATGTATTTTTTATTTGATTCTCCACTGCAGGTAATGCATCTGCTGTCTCTCCAGTCTTACCAGAATAAGGCCGTTCCCTGTGCGGCACTCCTCTTTGTTTATGTGGACAGAGCGCACTCATTGCCTGTGAGTCCCTTGCAATTTGGCACAGTGAAAATTGCTATGATAGACAGTTTGATTATGAGTTCCTTTACTGGTATAAAGTGAAAAATTGCTGCTTTTAACTAGTGACGCTTTACTAAAAAGGAAAGACTGAATAAAAGCTGATTAATGACAGTCATTGTGTGATTTTATGATGCAGTTTTATATTTTCTAAGAAAGTGTTGGATCTCATAATTACAGAGAATAATGTCTGCTGGGATAAACTCTGACCACCCTTGAATTGGAGAAATTAAGAAAATAGATGTAAAGGAATTTAAACTATTCATGTAATCTATTCTTTTTTCTTTCTGTGTACAGTTCAAAAAAAGTGGAAAGGAGCCCAAGGCTGGAGCTGAGCTGGTGTTTGGTAACACAGTCCACAAAACTAAGGTTTGGAATTAATAATACATGCACAGAAACACATGTTTTTGGGCCAGTCTAGGGCTCATTCTCACTGTCACAGCTATTGATCTATAATATTATAATTGTTTAGATAGTTCTTTTTGAGCATTTATTGAAAATGACCATGAAGCAGACAGGAGATATAGGGAGAGAAAGAGAATGACATCCAGCTAATGCTCCATCTGGGAACTCCAGTTGAACTCATGGGATATGTGCTGGATCCCCCAGTCTATATTTTTCATCAGCATTTTCTTCATTTATTTAATCGGATGTCATGGTAAAGTCTCTATCACAGCTTCCTGAGAACCAGCACTGCGTGACATAACTCCCTTTACACTGTTTAATATACTAGAACTTCACACCTGATTTTTTTTAAAAGGAGAATTCATTTATTACCATTCTTTATCCATTTCTATCTGAAGGTGTGCGATCGCGCCAGAGCTCCTCAGTGGAACGAAGCATTCTACTTCAAGGTACATAATCCCAAAGAGGAGATGCTCATCATAAAGGTAAATGTACTGAATTTGCTACAGTACAATACACAGTACAATACAACTGCATTTAAAGTCTGCTGCCGCCATCATCATCTCAAGTTCTGACTGATATCATAAATGTGTCCTTGTCCGTGTAGCTCTCCAGTGCATGGGACCAGCCAATGGGATCTCTGGTAGTTCCTGTGAGACAGCTGCTGTCTGAACCACAGCTGGTCCTGGACCAGTGGATGCCTCTGGATGGAGCGTTACCTGAAAGCGAGATCCTTCTGAGGGCTGAGCTCAAGGTGTGACGATATGTACACCCTACATTAGTGTTACTGTGACTGACATCTAGAAACCCCAACTGGAAATGTGTCGTTAACAGATTCTTAACTCGAGGATGGCTGAAGTTCCACGGCCGTCTGTGACCGCTGTAAAGAAAGAGGACACCAGTACCCCCACAGAAAAGGCATCTGCAGCAGCTGGCAAGGAGGAAAAAAGTCCAGAGATGCCAACGCACAAGTGAGTCATTTGTGCGTGAAATCGCTGCTGTATTCAAGACTGTAGTCTTATTCAAAAACAGTTAAAACCAAAGTTAGAAGTACTGCTAATGAAAATAAGCAGTACATGCACCCTTAAACATAAACAAGCTTAATAAATGGAAGCTATTAAGTGTGCTTCCTGTTGGCGAGTGAAGGTATAGGAGGGTAAACGTGCTCCTTGAAGTCATATGCCACTTAAATATAAAGACATAGTTGCACTAGGAGTGCACTGGACACAGGTTTTAGATGGTATTACGTCTGACAAGCTTTATTCCAGACTTTCATGTTTTTTAAGAATAATGTTGCTGTTAGGTCTGTTGCAGTATCAAACCAGCCTAAAGAATCTGAACCAAATCCTGCAACTGCCACAGAGATGGCTCCACATGTTGAACCAGCACATGACACATCCCCTGCTGCCGCAGTGAGTCACGTCACACAAAAGTCAGTTGTTACTCTGCCCCAGATATCTGTTTTCGTCTTCATAACTTTAATGTAATTTTGCTCAGTTGGTGGACAAGCCAGCAGATGCAGAAGTGCACCGCACACAGCCCCACTCAGCAGACAGAGGAGGCTTTGAACCACAGAAACAGCAAACAGAAGGGTGAGCTCCATGTGACAGCAAACACAATTATATTCTTCTTTCAGTTTTTCATATTTTTTGTCATTTTTGCCTCAAACAAACACAATTTGGAAAATAAAATATAACGAGAAAAAAAACTAATCAATTCTTCTGCATTTTCTGTGTGTTTGGATATGAATGAATTGCCAGTTTGGGCAATCTTGCTCACGCCACGGTAGCAGGTCTTCCTACTGACACTAAAAAGCCAGAAGTGGTTCCTGAAATCCCCAAACCTGCTCAGCTTCTTCCACCACACACAACCCCGAGCCAGGGCTTTGGTCAAGAGGTGGGTGTAGTTCTGTCTTTGTTAGCAGCATGGAAAGGAAAGCAGTAATGGGTAGTTTGCTTTTGATTTCATATATACATATTCAGATCATTCTTAAACACTTAAAAGAACCCCCATCTGCAGTGTGTTGTAACACACAGGCCCCTTTCCCACCCCCCGCCCAAATTTATGCTGATGATTTGTATCAGTATCAGTCGAGGAAACCTGATGAAGGTCTTTAGAAATTCTAATGTTTTGAAATGTATGGCTCCATTAAGCCTGTGTTTTTCCATTAACTCTCATTAGACAATATTTTCCCAGCGATTCCATTGGTCCCCAGATATTCAGTGGTGATAAATAGATAAATGAATGCTGCTGGGATTCAACTCATCATGTGGGTTTCTAAACCTCCCCTCATGTCTCTTTCCAAACAGCAGGATTTTCCTTCTTCCTCTTGTTATTTTACTTTAAGCTCTACTAAGATGGCTCCCTCTGCTGTTTTGGTTTAGCTTATTTGTACAATATTGAACTTCTGCCAATGAACCTGAGTCATACCATTTTCAAGGAAGAAGAACGACATCTAGAGGCTTTAAACAAAATGAGCATGTTGCAAATGTAACATTTATAGTGTAGAATACTCCAAATGATGGAGCCTGTAATATTGTGAGCAAGAAAAACTGGTTTTCAGTAAGTAGTTGACCCTCAATTAAAGATTTCTCTATCTCTAAAGATTTATCTATGAAAGCAACAGAAGAATGTCAGCTTAACACGAGTAAGCAAGAAATTCCTGTTTTCCAGTCATCTGTGGGAATCACAGAAATGATCTGGATCACACTGAAATGTGACTTAATAAATCCAATGAATGTGTGCTCTGTTCTGTGGTACTTCCTGTATAACACTTGCAGTCTTCATGCTGTAGGGGCTGCTGAGGATTCACCTGCTGGAGGCCCAGAATCTGGTTGCAAAGGATAACCTGATGGGGGGCATGGTGAAGGGCAAGAGCGATCCCTATGTCAAGATCAACGTAGGCGAGGTCACATTCAAGAGTCACGTTATCAAGGAGAATCTAAACCCAACATGGAACGAAATGTATGAGGTAAGCTGTTTAAGGTTGTTGTTTATTATCTGAGTTTCACGTTGTCTGAAGTTTTTTGGGGTTTTTTGACGAATGTTTGCTTCTCTTACTTTTCAACAGGTCGTTTTGAATGGGCACAGCATCCAGGAGATCAAGTTTGAAGCATTTGATAAGGACATAGATTCTGATGACTTCCTAGGAAGGTGTGTTTCCTGTAATATAGCTTTTGAGCTGCACGCTGTTAACAAAAAAAAATACACAGAGGAATGCACAATTTTCCACTCAAAAGAATCAGTGCTGTGTTTCACTGATGTAGCTTGATTGCAGCTGTTACCTCGAGCCATGGAAAATGAAAGATAACACATTTTTGTTTGATTTAAAACACATTTCCACCTGCATAAAAGGAATTGAGAATACCATTTAAATTACTGTTATTAATCTAGTGATGACTGCTTTTTTCACAAAGCCTGTCTCTGATGTCATTAAGACTCCTGACATCTGGAAATCAGCCTGAAGTAAACATGGTCATATAATGTGAACTTAAACCCTTGTTGCTGTTAATCATTTGCCTGTATTCGTGTTCACAGATTCAGTATTAAGCTAAATGATGTCATAAGATCACAGTACACAGATCAGGTTAGTCACGCACGCAAACTTGAGCCACACCCTGTCTGTTTTTAACTCAGCATTGCCTGTTTTCCTTATACAAAGGGGGTTGCCATGCTTGTCTAACAGACATTGTTTCTGTTGCAGTGGTACACTCTGAAGGACGTGAAATCTGGACAAGTTCACTTGATACTGGAGTGGGTTCCTGCAGTGTCAAACACAGCCAGACTGGAGCAGGTGGGCCCCGCACTGTGTTAATAAACTCCCTCAATTCAGCCTCGTTCTGTTCATTTAAACATGGAGTGATATGCCTCTGGCCTCCTAGAATGCTGTTGAGCAACATGGCGACACACAAGGTATATTCACTTTGCTAAATAATCACCTGACCTGCCTGGCTGTGCTCCCTGCCACAGGTGCTGCAGCTTCAGTCTCTCCAGGCTTTTAAGAACAAAGCTGTCCCTGCTGCAGCTCTGCTCTTTGTCCATGTAGACAGAGCACATTCATTATCAGTAAGTCACCCGCAGTTTATTGACACACTGTGCAGAAGTTGACAGAAATGATCCCACGTATTGTGTAACTTGAATGCCTCTCTTTTGCTTCATAGATGAAGAAGAGTGGAAAAGAACCAAAAGCCGGAGCAGAGCTTGTTCTGGGTGAAACAGCCTACAAAACCAAAGTGAGGCTCTTTCTCTCATGCTGCTCTGCAACTCGCTGTGATAATTGCTTTTTTTTTTTTTTTACTGCTTTTTTTTTTTTTTTTTTTCACCCAATTTTT
>VOQK01042223.1:0-11848 GCA_015052645.1 Benitochromis conjunctus | reverse complement strand
GTAGTGTGGTAACAGTTAACTGCACGTTAAGAGACAAGCCAAATATTCTGCATTTAATAAATGGTTTTCTTAGCATTGCTAATGAATTGTCGTGGAAAAACAAAAGGACTTTTCACAGAAATAAATACAAAAAACATTGATGGACATGTAATGTGCAAAATTACACACATGGCGACTGCAGATATTAATTAGATATCTTAATTTCTAATTTTTGACTAACATTGGTAATTGCCAAGTTAAAGCTGTTCCATTCAGAGTTCAGAGCTGTTTTTTCTCAACTTTTTCTTATGAATAGGCCACACCAGGTAATACCTAAGCTCATTTTTAAACATGAATTTATATCTAATGTTCTTTCAAGATGTCTTATTCGCACAGTGCGTTCGTGGCTTCTCGCGCATTTGTTTGTTTTCCATTGCTTTCACAGCCTAATTCATGATGTTCTGTGTGTAAAAACAAAATGAATATTAATTACTTAATCCTTCCTCAAGCAACACCACAATTATGTATCTTGACTCCAGCAAGCTTTGATTTCTGGGTCACTTTTTGTGGTCCTTTCCTGGAATCCAAGTTTAATCTTAATGTTATTGCTGTGGCAAAAGCCCTAAGGAGTTCGCCCTCATTAAATATACATTTGAAATATTCAGATCTGTTTCCCCAGCTGCTGTTTTTCCTCTGTAAATAATGGAAATAATGACATGTTAATGATAAGTACATCATCCACAACGTAAGGTAGAGGCACACATCCATTTCTCTGTGTGTTCATGGAACTTTAACTAATGTGATATGCAGGACATACTGCTATTACAGTTCAGATGGAGTTCACCTCCATCTCTTTTCTACCTCAAAATAAAAAAAAAAATATGTCTAAAACATTAGAATAAAGCACCAGCTACAGTACAGCAAATTGCATGTTTGCTTCATTCCATGAGATCATAAGCAGTGAGATCATTTTGTCCCTCCTGGTGGTATATTATGTTAATTACACCCCAAATTACAATCAATGAATCAGGATAAATTATCTGTCTACTTCCATATTACTGCATATGGGTTGTGAAGATAAATGAGCTCAGGAGGAATTGCATCTAATAATATTGTTCTGTGTTTGAGTATTCTTATAAACATCATTACTAATTCCAGTCTTAAATGGGGAGTCGGTTACATCTGGCAGATTACGTTCAGAAACTGCTACAATAAGAACTGCAGGCCTAACGAAGTGAAATCGTGGATTCACATCCTCTGGTTTGTATTATGGCTTCATAACCACCACTGAGTGAGAGAACTGTGCAACTGAGGTGGCAAATGATCTTTTAAGGCAATTAAGGCCTTGGGCGACGTAGCCAGGGTTTCCCATACTGATAAAACCCTGTTAATTTCAGATAGATTCCGAGACACCCTTCTGCTTTTCCTTGGATTTTGCCACACATACTTTCATGAGATTGCATACTTTACATGCCAGTCCTGGCTGTGCTGATGTTTGCACATCCTCGTCTGCTGGAGATGCTGCTTATGTCTGACAGTGCAGACACATTCAACTCCAGAGGAGCTACAGTACACGTCAGACAACAAGCAAGGGTCGAGCACGGTACAGGCAATTTGGACTTTGGGGTGCTGTCTCTTGGATGCAAAACACGGAGTGAATTTTTAACGTCACTTTATGACTTGTTTGGAGCTGGTTTGGGAGAAAGATGGCTTTGAAACTGCAGGGCCGACTTGTTGTGTGTGTTGTGTGTGGTCACCCGCGGTTTAATCAAGCTTCCCGTGACACAGGGTCAGAAGATAATGTCGATTATTAAAGCTTTTCATTAGGGGCTGAATTGCTCCCTTGAGGTTTAATGCATGTGTGATGTTTTCTGGAGTCTACTTTATTAACCTGCTGCTTTGGGCCTGGCACACTTTCAAAAGCCTTTTTAGTTCTTCAAGAAGTGATGCTACTACATGTAGATGATGACTAGACTCAAAAATGTCTCAGTGGCCATGAAGTAAAGGAATATTTGATGTATATAAATGGATTTTTAAAATATTACCAAAACCATGTTTTCTTTTACATTATGAAACTAATACTGCACACTGTTTACAGTGCTTCACAGCTTTGGGACTTTAAGGTCAGTTCACGCTGGACTAGAATGAAGGGTGGCCTGACTACCTGTGACAAATGTTCCACCAAGTGCCTGTCACTGGGCTGTCATGGTGACCAAGGCCCTGTGCTCTTTAACCCTGCTTACACATAGTGACTGCCACCTTTAACCAACTGTCCCGGGGGTCAACTACTGTTTGTTTTCTGTCATGTTGGGAACAGAAGGTCTCCCAAGGCTTGTAATCTTATGATCATGCATGACATAGTTCAGTATGTATGTGCATTTGTCTGTGTACGAGTGTGACCTTTGTTGTCCCTCTGACCTGTAGCTGAATATGTGTTCACCAGGGCGTTTTTATGACAACAATAAATGGCTAAAGTTTGTACTTTTCATTATCCTGCTGTATTCACTCTCCATAGTTTTTTTTTTTTGTTGAAATATATATGCATATATTAGGCTTATGCAACAGTATATGGCATATTTTGTATCATATGTTGCAGATGGAATAAATTAGTTTTGGGAGAGTTAATAAATCCAAGAAAGAAAAAAACAACTCTGTGTCTCACAGTGCTTGAAAACAAAACTGACTTACTCTGTTTTGCATAATGGGTCTCATTTCACAAGGGCAACTGTCAGTGTCCACAGCCTCCTCCGCAGTAAGCAAACAAATCACAGGGAAACCTGGTTCATCTCAGACGCCTGCACAGGCCATCATAAGAGCGAATGATGGCTTAGGTCCGGCAGCTTTATCTGTAGATTCTCGTTCTCAAGCTTCCGGTAGAAGGCCCCGCTTCACAACCTAAAAAAAGCTGGCACCGTTCACCCTACACTCCTTATTAATCAATAACAATTGATAGGATTGTTTAATTTCTCTACCATAACTATGTTTATTCAATATTTTTTACCTGCTTATTCAAGCTCAGATGTGCGTAGAGCACATCATCATTGGAATCTAAATAAAACACAACAATTGAAAATCATTTTTGATTAACTGCCTTGATCCACCCACCACAAAAAACTCACACAAAGGAAGAAATTCCCACCATAGTACATACATTGGCAAAAGTTTTGAAGCGTTGTTTTATGTAGTTTGGTATCTATATTTGTGTAGTGCTAACGCTAATCTGTTTACCATTGTACAAATTAAGGCAGTACCTTAAAAAATGGATGGCTGGGGATGATATTATTTGGTGATATAGTCAGAATAAGCTTCACTCAAGTGTGGCAAGTTTCATACTTATTATATAACCTGAATCTTGAGCTAAACATAAGCTACTGGACTTTGAATGTATCCCATGAGGTAAAGCAGTGCAATCAGTATTTATTCTCTCTTGAATTAATCCAGAAATTATATATATATATATATATATTTTAGATTCTTGCTGCAAAGGTTAAAGTGCTGCTTCCGAGGGAAAAAATCCAAGCACCAAACCATTGTGACAGATGGCATTGTCAGAGCCATTGTGCTGTCCATACACACTGCATTGTACTGTATGCATTCTTGAATATGGTTCTGTCCAAAAGGCAGCAGTGCATGATGGGTATGCAATCAGCAGGCCCCTTAAGACTTTCCCTTTACGTTGTAAGGCCGTCTTTGATGTGTGCTGCAGTAAACACAGCTGGTTCTCTCCCAACCACAGTCTCCTGAGGGATGAGACTCAGCACAAGAACACTAATGAGCACATTAGAAGGAAGCCATAGAAGGAAAATGCTACAGTTGTAAATAGAATTGTCTCTTGTGTTGTCTATAACAAAGATGCTGTCTATACTATCAGACATGCTGGTGGTTTATGCATTCCACTGCACTGTGTGCATAAGTGCATATGTCTACAGAGTATATACTAAATATGGAGACCAGAACAGTGCAATTCCTTTTTTTAAAGTTGATGAAGCCAAAATGTACAAACATGGATTTGCAGCTAAGCTGCAAAAATTGAAATATATAACCACAGCTTTCTGCTGCACTATAATTAACAGTTGAGGGGATTCAAGCATTGGAACTAAAAAATGAACATGGCACTGTGAAACTGAAGTGACATATGCCACCGACAATAACAGCAGCAAACCATTACAAATGAATCATTCTCCAGTTATTCCATTTAAGATAATTATAGGCCATAGAAAAGTGATGCATAACAATTCTACCTGCCTGCAAAAAACAGTGTTAAAGCTCATTCTTCACGGGCAGGTCAAATTTTCATATGTCAAGGTGAGTGCACTGGTTAAGAATGATGCTTATGTTATGGAATATTATGTTATGCTTACTATGAAAGAGAAAAGGCAAACATTGTAGATGTTAGTTACCCCCAAAAAGCTTATTTATAGCCATGAGAAGTAAAGCGCACAATATAATTCAATTGCTGCTAGAATCACCTTTTGCTTGAAATAATCATTTTCTGCATGACTTTATCAGTTTTTATGCCATCGTCGAGGAGTTTTGAACCATTCTTCAACAATATTCCTTCAGGTTCCATCGCAGCATTTAATTTGAGTTCCAGACTGGACTGGGTCATTGCGACACCTTGATATTTTCTTTTTCGGCCATTCTGTTGTAGTTTTGCTGCATCATTGTCCTGCTGCATGACCCAATTTGGGTCAAGCTGTAGCTCTTGGACAGATGGCCTCATGCTTCACTCTAGAATACTCTGATATAAGGAGAAGTTCATGGTCAACTCGGTGACTAGAAGATGTTCAGGTCTTATGCCTGCAAAACCTGCCCCAGTCATCGTTTCTACACATCTGTGCTTGACAGTTGGTCTGAGGTGTTTGTACTGATATGCTGTGATGGGTTTGTTATGGCCAGACATCTCCACTTATATTCTTGTCTTTCCAAATAACATTATTCCAAAAGACTTATGTTTTGTTTTGATGCAACTTTGGAAACCTTAGCCATGCTGTCTTTATAGAAAGAAGAGGCTTTCTCTTGAGAAGTCATACTCTTCAATACTTTTCTAATTATACTGTAATAAACCATAACATTTAATAATCTAAATGAGGCAGTTTTTGCAGTTTCTCTGAGCATTGTATGGTCTGACCTTTAGGGTAATTTTGCTGGGAAGATTTTTGCATTGTGTTGACACATACCTGAATGCTCCAGACCAGCAAACTGCCAAACTCTTTGCTTTTATAGAGGTAGTCACACTTGCTGATGATTCAAAAAATGTACTGCATTAGATTAGCAGAGCCTGGCTGCTACTTACCCTGTTAATTGCTATGGAAGCAGTAAGGGTGTACTTAGTTTTGCACAGGACTGCAGAAATCCCCGAGACCCCCTTTTTCACCCCAATGTGGATGCTAGAATGTGCAGCATATAATCTGAAGGCTGACTTTGCCCGAGTTATAGTGCAATTTGATTTGATGTATGTATTTATAACACCAACTTCCCTTTTTACTACATCTAAAGTCATGATGTGTCTGAGTTGCACAGTTTCAGTGTTAACTCCATAGACTTTGCTTTTGTTATGGAAGTAAAGTTACTTTAACATTTATTTTTAAAACAGCGTGTCTTTACATTCCTGGCATGCTTTGTAATATGAAGAATGATCATGTGTAAATTCTCGAACTTATTGAAGTTATACACTTAAACTTAATTGTAGTGAGTGAGAGAAAACGTACTAGCCTTGGTATTCTTCTCAGATAACGCTGATCTTCCAAGCATCATTTGAATCTGTGATCCCCAGCCAGTAGATTCCTTGAAAGTTACCAAGGGATTGAGCAATCTGGATTGCCTTTGTGCAACCGGGAGAGTGAGAGACGTGAAAATGATTTCAAAGAGTCCAGGATGAATCATGCTCCCACCGCAGCTGCCATTTATTAGCACATTTTCCACCATGGTTTTTTACAGCTACCT
Organism: Benitochromis conjunctus; assembly: GCA_015052645.1. Taxonomy (NCBI): domain Eukaryota; kingdom Metazoa; phylum Chordata; class Actinopteri; order Cichliformes; family Cichlidae; genus Benitochromis; species Benitochromis conjunctus. The sequence goes on along the minus strand of VOQK01042223.1, from coordinate 5,923 downwards.
AGCATACATAGGTTCACAGAGTTTGCTACAGGCTTGCTTTGCAGGGGGGTTATTTTGTAAAAGGCTTCATTAAAAGTGTTGATAAATGAACGTCATACTAACTTGTGTGGTTGTCATAATTAGTCATGACATTAAATCTTAATAAAAACTAAAAGCGAGGGACACCTCATTTATCAGCTGTTACCTCTATAATGAAGATGAAGATTAATTTGAGGAAAAGTGTGATACGCTTCCACTACTGGTTTGATATGAAAAATGTCCTTAACACATTAAAGTACTTGTACCAGCCTCAGAGTTAACACAGACTTTTTCAGGGTTAATCGTTTGAATGTCGAGAAATGGCAACGCAGTAAACATAACATCGGGAAAAATCAAGCGCAGATTATCACATTCTTGTTTTGATACAACAAGAAACCCTGTAATCCCTTTATTAACTTGCTCTTGTTTCCAGCTTGACGTGTGCTCATTCAAAAGTCCCTGAGTTGTGCTTGCTGTGGTGCCAATTTTTTTTTTTTTTTTTTTAAACCAATTCTTGCCTGTCAAGGATGATGAAATGGAAACCCATAAGAAATTGACAGCGTGTACTGCTCAAGGACGAACATATCTGAAGATGACTTGTTTCCTGATTTGGACAAGGGGGCTAAGAGAGTAGATGTAATCTTTAAAGACTGAGGGGGTTTTTTTCTGTTAGTTTGTTTGTTTTTTGGTTAGGCAGTTGTAAAATGACAGGTGAGACGTTTTCCACTGTATTTTAAAGAAACGGACAACGTGCTGAAATGTTTGCATTCACTGCCACATCTTATAGGTTTGGATCAATCGCTGCAGGGGCAAAATAAAGCCCCCCACACAATTCTGAAAAATCAGCTATTATGGAAATCTTTCACAGGTTAAAAAAAATAAAATTGCCATAATATGTTTAATTTTAGGAGCTTATGTCAGCCTCTCCCCTTCTGGATATGAAACTGGCTCTGTCTGGTAAATTGAAGTAGTATACAAAAGGTGCTGTTGTACTGTGCTGTTGAGAGCTTTTTCTCTTGGAGGATAAGAAAATATATATGTATGTGTAGAGATATTATATATATGTGATCTTGTGTTGTTCACATCCTATTTTTCTGCTCTGTCACCAACATGTGATTCAAGAAGCAATGCTATATTTGAACCACTTTTCATACAGGAAATGATACACTAATGATATATGAGGACAAGCTTGCTGTACAGACTGCTTCACATAAAACAGAATGACAACTTTGAAGAATAACGTTTTTGAATATTTTCTAGCACAGATCGGATTCCTTGTGTTGCAGGTGCTTGGAGGTGTTTGGTATCTGGATGACCTTGGCTTTCTAATGTAAATATATCAACGGTTAGCCTTACAGCACAAAATCAATTTCCTCTTTAGCTGGAACCCTCTGCCTCACATGCTTAGAGCTGAACCACTGACCTGGCATAGTGGGTGTTGTCTTTGAATATCAATTGTGTTACTTCTCACGTGTAACCGCTGCTGCTTTCTGAATAAAATATCCAGGAGGCTTTAAAAGCCGTGACAATTATTGTGAGGGACGTGCATACCACAGGGGGACGTTGTGTTCTATTTTCTATTAATAAAGTTACATCTTTGAATAGATAACCTTTTAATGATTCACTCTGGGAGTTTGTGGAATTAATAATACAACATATAATCCCTGTGTCTTTTAAAGCCTATAGAGTGAAAGAGTCAGCTTTGGTTTGAGGCCTACTTTTGTAAAGTAAAAAAAAAAATGTTCATGTTTTACTTTTCTACTGTGTTTATATTCACCTTAGATGAGACCAGTGGTATTTTTTTTTTTTAACTACTAAACGGTCTTCATTTGAACGACCACAATAAGTAGTTTAAATAATGTCTTCCAGAGTTTGTACTCTGACATAGAAGAGCCTCGGTTAGCCTCAGGAGCAACACATATCTCCTTGTGTTCTCTCTGATCTCTCATCAGCTCTTGGGTCTTACATCAAGAGCCCCAGATTTATCAATCAATAGCCATAAACAAAGCATCGATTGAACTGGACACTGGGGCATAACAAACAGATTATCAAGTTTTTAGCCCTCCGTGTGCGTGTGGTGGCTAGAGGCACAGCTGTAAAAATGCCACTTGCCAGCCAAAGCGTGCCACGTACAGAGGATCAGGCATGAAAGATGTGAGTGCTTCATACGCAAGGAATTAGAATTACCAGAACATGGTGTTAAAAAGGTGTGTCTGTGCACCACATAAATGGATGAAAGCAGAATCAGATGAGTAATCCAATTGTATTGGCAAGGTATTGGGGTATAATACCAGTCAATCCAATTGCCAGTGCTTGAACACGGAGCGAGAGCTCCTCTGTGATAATTTCTGTGTCGCTGTGCACACGCGTGTGTGCTTGGGTAATTCCGATAGAGTGTTTGGACACATATTGCACGTGGTTGCACGCGTTTGCACATAATAGTTGCGGCGCTGACATGTCTGACAGCTGTGCATATTTCACAGGGTGGAGAACCCTGCATTGCGGTGCTCGTACACAGCAGCCATGCTCTTTATGTGAGAGCAGCTCAGGGTCAGACTAGAAGAATAAAATCATAGTTGCATCACCAAGCCCATCGCTCTGTGTTGTGTCTCTGGGTAGCGCAGTGCAAACGTATTCACATCTCTCAGCCTTACCTCCTTAATATGTTCCTCGGTTTTTCAGCTGTGTTCACTAAAGCGGCAGAACGGGAATTTGACTTAGAAGTTGTGCTTAAACTGCTTCATTTGAAACAAAAAAAGCGAGCATAATACATGATATTTAATAATGATGCGAGCACATACACCAAAAACAGTGCAAGTGTGTTATTTCAGTCATCATTACTTTCCTCTCTTTGTCTCTTCAAGCTGAAAACACCAATTTTAATCAGCCCTTAATAAAACACAATCATTCCCTGGGCGATCTTGCTTTTAGCCCGCTGAGATTTGCAAGGGAGCGAGGAATGAAATCTTCTCTTCCAATCTAACAAGAGTGGTTGTTTTATTACAAATAACTAAATCGCTGCTGAATGACATTTGCTGCTTCACATGAAAGAAGTTTAGAAAAATGGTCCTGTTGATTTAAGTTGCTAAAGAATGAGGGGATTTTTTTTAAAATATATATATAAAACTGTTCAATTTGAGCTAAATTGGTTTTCTCTCGTCTCTCTCCAGCGCTGGCCCCAACACATCCTAGTCTTCGTTCAGAGGTCTTCAAGCCATGTGTGGAAGACAAGGACCTAGCCTTTTGTCTGAACGAGGGGGAGTGTTCGATCATTGAAACTGTGGCTGGGGTTCACAGACACTGCAGGTGAGTGTGAAGGCTGCACTGTGTTTCTGTGTGGTATTTTGTTTCTGTTTCGGCACTGAAATGCTCTCTTTGTCCCCCCCCAATCCATCACCAATTCAATCACTGGTCTTGACTCGTTTTCACTCAGTCCCACCAAATTAGTTCTGAAAGTGATGAAACACATACAACGGGAATAACAATGTGCAAATGCACATTAAATTAAGATCTGTTATCACCTGAACCACTACGACATATACGGTTCGGATATACTTTAGCTGAACCAGATGCTGATTCTCTGATCTGCAGAGAAGTTGCAGATTCAACCACGGAGCACTGAACGTGATGAAACCTCTGTCTTCACTTTGCTCTGACAAAAGTAGTAATAATGATAGCAATCTTATAAAATGCCTTTCTCCTTCCATATTAAGCTTGGAAAAAAAAAAAAAAAATTGTCTGACATGGCCCTTCAGTCTGCGCCACATTTTAATGGTAAGTGTTAAGAAGGAGCTCTTGTTATATCCTTCTTTGATCTCACTTGAAAGAAATGGATTTTTTCCTTGATTTGTCTTTTTTTTGCCTTTCTTTTGTGACACGATCATCTTTCCTGTATTTCTTTTGTTTTACTCTGCCTGGCACTCACACTGTGACTGCCCAAGAGAATAAATAAAGGTAACTCCAGTAAGTACACCCTTGACACATCATGTAATCAGGCAGGAATAAGTAAACAGCTGTCAATTAACTCAATTAAACTTATTGAAGAAATCAATGCAGCCCCAGGGTATTTTTAATGCGTTTGACATTACAAATTCTTTCCCTGCGTCAGAAAGCATCTACTGCGTGTCTCTCTCATGCAATTTAATTAATTTGCTTCATTTTTGTGATAGATAAAAAGTATCGCTTGTTCATACAGGACTGTGCAGAACTCTTGAGCCACCTCTTTGTTTCTATTTCCACAGGTGCAGCAATTTATTGAAATATCTGCACACATGCACAGTAAAGGCAAAACAGAGTTTGTGCACTTCTAACAAGCTTGAATGTCAGTATTTGGTATGACCAAATTTATTCTCCAACAAAGCTCTCTTAGGCAAGCTTGTAATTTCTTTAAGTAGGCTTCAGGAATTATTCTCCAGGCTTCTTGAAGGACATTCCACTCTTCTTGTAAGAAGAAGCCATCAGCAGTGAAAGCTTTCCATTGCATGGTTGATCAAAATCTGACAGTACTTTTCTGCATTCATTACTCCAATTTGAAAAAAACTCTCAAGACCAGTGACTAAAATGCAACTCCAAACCATGACAAAGGCTCCACCTTCACAGGTGTTTTACAGATGGCTGCACCTATCTCTATCCTGACTTCCTCAATACTTGTTGGATTTAGCAGTCTCTAAGACTTGTTATCACTGATTTTTAGTCCAGTTCTTTTGTAATGTGCCATACCACGTGACTTTTAAGACACTGCTCACTTGCTTTTAGGGCTACCATTTCTTTTGTCGTACAGTTTCCTCAATTTTTAAAGGCCTTACTGCACATAGTGTTGAGATATGCCAGGTGTTTCGCTAACAGCTGTTTGGAAATCACCTTGTTGATGCAAAAACACAATTTTATGCCTGCCAAAGTGCGTTATCTTTGGCATTTTGAAATTGGGACAAATGCTGTGTTCTTGTGGCAGGCTGCTAGTAACAAAGTGCCTAAAGAAACTATTTTAAATTGCTTCTTTGTTGTCTATTATATATAAAATGCTGGTTCATCCTTGGAGTTAAGTGCCTTTTCTCTGCCTGAATGATTAACAGTTTAGTTTAAGTGATTTAACAAATGGACACAAAAACCTCTGAAAGTAGTCAAAGAACAAACTCTGAAAGATCTTTAGAAAGCCTGGAGAATTCTTGCTCTAGTCCACTTTAAACTATTACAAGAAAGTCGGGCTCCTTGGAAGCTAAATATAAAGAATTGACTGGTGGCTCAAGACTTCTGCACATTACTCAAAACAGAACATACAACGTTTTAGACCGATTAATTAAGTCTGATTTAAATATCAGTTTTGGCTTTAAATGATCCATTACTTGACTTACATTACTTATTGGGTACTGAGCGTAATTCATTTTTTGTAACGATGCTGTCCTTTGTTCTGTGCTTTAAATATCTGCAAAGCCCAAACTTACTTGTGTTGTTCAGCTGTGCCAAAGGAGAGCCTCTGGCAATCAATATCTACCTAGAGGGGATAAAAAAGTTGTAACAAGATTTCCATAGGACCCAGAGAAATCTTGTTAAGGCATAGCTGAACCTGCAGAAGCCCTCCATCACTCTCCCCACAGCTTCTGTGTGGATATCCTGTCACTTTCTGCTTCTCGCTGGGCCTCACACCCATCTGACCTGCAAATCTGGTGAAGGCTGTGTTGAGCAGGAATAGGCAGCTGTCTATCTCTGTTTCATTGTCAGAACCTCCTTCAGTGAGGGCCTAACATTTTTTTGGTTGTTGTTGTTATTTAGAATGTGCATGTAAAGAAATTTCACTGAGAATCGAGTTAAGACCCGAAAGATGCTGAATTAAATCTCAGTTCTACTCCTACTTTAGTTAAAAGGTTTTCCATAAATTAGAAAAAAGCGATTCTTGATAACATTTTGT